>OY744494.1:7104108-7226199 GCA_963556185.1 Pseudopediastrum boryanum
TATGGCATAGTAAATGATACCATAGGCCCCGCAACGCAGGTCGTCACAAAGATCAGCCTCATGTTGGACTTCAAACGCCCTGGTCAGTCGGACACATGCTGCGGACCTGATTCTGCAAATCATATCGTATCAGGAGGTTGGGTACAGGTTGTTAAAGCAGGGGAGGGTAATGCGACAAAGATAGGCAACGCATAGGCAAGGTGCTGGAATCGACATGACAGGGTTCGTGGGAAATTGTTCCTACCTTATCTGCTACCAACGACTTCATTTTGGCTTATTACCCGCTCAGGTAAAGTGCGGAAAATCTGTACTGATGACACTGGCATAGATAGGGTGATAAGGGGCTCGAACCAATGCACTTTTCAGCACCTGTCCTTATGGGGCTGTTACTGCCCATACAACTTTTTAGTTGGCCACTGCCTGGCACTCTGGCCAAAATTACTATTTGGGTTTCCTTATGTTTTGAGCCTCTATACCTCTATCCGGTCCTGTCATTGAAGATGTGCATGATCAGTTCTGAACAGTGCCTCGCACAACCGTAGCACAAATTGCAAGAAATTCAAATTCGAAAGCGATATCAATGCAACACTAACAAGTAATTCAAGCGGCATAGGAAAGCAACATTTTTCACGGAATGCGAGCCTTTTTAAGACTCGCATTCCGAACCAAACACACAGACTGAGGTGTACATACTGGGTACTATTACACATACCTGCCCACTGTACTTGTCCACGCAGTAGGTTTGCATTTGCTGTCATATACATTGAATCTTCCGAGGCTATATGCATGTTTCCCCCACCTTGCACCATGTTTAACCCTTAGCGCTAACCTGTGATCTGCCCGAGAGCCTGCCATAGCCAGGTAGCGATGCCACATCAAAATAAACATCACCATCATCCAGAGCATACCCATGACCATTCTTGATGATGGATTCAATTGTTGCGATCATTTGGGGGATGAACTCAGTGGCCTTGGGCTCAAACTGCACGTCAACAATGAGTAACACTTAGCACCGCCAAGGCCCTGAAGTTACAGCTGACCAAAGGAGTGTCCAAAACGGTACCAGCGTGCTGATACAATCCAAGCCACTGATTCATCATGTCAGCATTCAAGCATGTCCCATAGATACGAGCAAAAGTCGGACCGAACTTTGCCGGAACTCAAAGGGTCAACATACACGTCACAGGCTGTGCTGGAAGCAGAACAATGCACAGAGCTGCAGTGACTCTTTGGCACATGGCAGAGACTGCACGGCTGAGAAGCAGCTAGTCCTGTTCTGCTGTGTGAGGTTTCCTCAGGTCAAGACATGGAGCTGCTCAGGCGTCTGGATTTGGTGTGAGGGCGCATCATCTCAAAAAATGCATACAGTACTTGAGAAGCACTAAACAAAAGAGCTTGCATGTGGCTTCCCTGTTGCTACAGACACACCAGTGCCCAGCAACAGCTCCTTTACGATGTCCCGAGGCTGCATCGTGCCCAGGCAGCACCATGGCATGCATCTCTACCAATGCCTGAGCTGATTGGACACTCTCAAACGCCCGAGTGCTAAAAACCACTAAAATACCAGGTTGGAGTCATGCTTGGGTGCTGCACGGCCCAGAGGGCTGTGCAGTGGTCTCTCTTAACAAACGCCTGTGTGCTTCAAAAGGTTTGCTCTGTCCACGTTTAGGTCAAACGAGGAACCATCCATACCTCTGCTAGAAATACAAACTGCTATACCTGGCATTGTAGCTATTATAGAAATATCACATGACTGCTGGGGAGGGGCGTGGAACCTGCTTGGCATTCATGGACTTACTGTTGGCGCAAGGCATCCCAGATCCTTCATATCCACATGGAACTCTTCTATGAATCTGGCTGACAGTGCCAAGGGGTCTTCCCCAGTCTCGTTGGCCCTTTTGATGATTTTGTCATCTATGTCAGTGAAGTTCCGAACGTACTGCACATCATACCCAAGCTGCTGCAGCAGGCGGTACAGGATGTCAAACGCCACGTAGACACGTGCATGACCTGTGGAGCAGCAGCACATCACCAGCAGCCATCGCAGCCAAGGAAATCGATTGCATGCTGTGCTTGCAACTCTGCAGAATGAGCTGGCATAAGCATTTGTATGTTTGCCTCCTTGCACATCGTCGAGTCCTTCTAGCAATGCCAGACAGTTGGAGACAATGGGGGCACTGCATTTATGCTGGCAATGCGTAACAAACAGGCTAAAATGCCAAGCAGCCTCCATTCTGCTGGTGTAGAGCACCTTCAAGCCTTTCTGTAATGCTTATCTAGCCGAACACCTTGGCTGTTACGGTTCTATCTGCACATGCTGCTCCTCCCTTGGCACATCCCCTTGCATGACTGCCTGCCCTCCCATCCCGCTGGATTCTCATCCATGCTGCATGTGTGTGAACATCAGTCCTGGTGCACCTCTGCCATGGCTCACCTATATGGCTATAGTCATACACCGTCACCCCACAGACATACATCTGCACTTTGCCATCTAGCTCTTGCCTAGCTTTGAACTGCTCCTTCTGCCTGCTCATGCTGTTGTAGAACTGCAGCTTCTCACGCATGGCTGCCAAGTCCCCAGGCAAAGGGACTCTCTGTAAGGCTGCTTGCTGCTGCGGCTGCTGCTGTTGTGCCACCATTCCCACTGCTGCTGCTTGGCGTGCTGCTGCTGAAGGTATAGATGAGAGGAGCTTGGGGCTGGCCCCAGGCAATCCATACAACAGCAGATCCTGTGGCCTTTGGAATGCTGCACACGCGGCTGGGCTCCTAGAAGAGAGACTCCGTCTTGCTGAGCTGTCCCTGCAGCTCCATGAGTGCCATGGCTTGACAGATGGTAAGTGTATTTGTCTAGATGCTTCTGAGGTGCAGGATCGTTGACCCTGGATGGTCCGGCCAAGCCCGTTGCCGCTGTACATTCTGCCGATAGCCACCTCCAGTGACGCTTGAGGTGTCAATGTATAAACAGCAACGCTGTTGTCTATGCCTGCTTTTCTTACTGTTGCTCTGGAGTGTACGGCTGCCCTACTGCACACGGCCCTCAGCATGGGCCTATCTACGGTGCATGGGATCAAACGGCATCCCTAAGCATCCAAGATACTACCATAAAGTCCATAATAAATTGTCCTAGCAGTCTCCCATACTACTTCTCGTTGGGGGTAGAACGTGAAGACGTCGATTCTGCCTGGAGATGGGCAAGGGACTTCAAAAGGTTTTTGGTTGGGAGGACTCAGGCCAGGAAAATGCATGCAACGCTTGCCAGTGCGATCTCTTTTACTGGCAGAAAGCAACTGAGCAGACTGAGACCGCCCACTCACTCGACACCCGCGGTCGACATGCGCAAGTTACCCGTGCTTTGCAGCTTAGCGTCCAAACGAGCACAAATACCACATAAGTGATATTCTAGTGAGTTCGCAAACAGAGGATTGGCTTCTATCAACCACAATACCATTCGTAGTGGCCAGCGCCCGACATCCTAAGCACCAGAGTGAAAATGCGTAGGCGATGGGTCATGATGTTCCAGACTTCCACAAGAGATCGTGGAAGTCTGAAACATTCATGACCCATCGCCTACGCATTTTTACGATGCAACCAACAAACCCACCTGCAGAATGAGTGCGGGCAGCTACTGGGATCCACAGCTCCAAGACAAAACAACTGGTGCTTCGTACCACCACCACCTCAGACCTCTGTCAATATTGCTCGAGGTAGCAGCTAGTAACCTTGCTAGCAACATAGCATCCACGTAGAGCATAACCCCTCTTCATTGTAGCATGTAATCCCTCGTTGTCCCCCTTCACATGCATTTTAGTGCACTCATGAAAGTGGCAGCATTGACGGGTCAGCAAGTGCCTCTCAGCAAGCTGCTTCCCCTTTCATCTCCCGCTAGCAAATCTGCTGGACAGTGCCCCCGCCTGCTTCAGAAGATCCTTCGAAGATCTGGGTGCAGGTCCAACTGCCATGTCCTTCTCCCGGTCAAAGGGCTTCCAGGGGTGGCTGCCTTCCCAGTCTGAAAGCACCACCAACAAAACCAACAAGAAAAGCACACACGCCACATCAGCCGCAGTTTCAAAGGAGCCCAAACAGCAGACCGTGTACTGGTATGCATTTGGCATCTGATAGCAAACCTCTTTGACCTCTCTGCATTCAATGTAGGATCCTTAGCAGCAGAATCAGCAGCGATCCCACTATGTCCCAGCTCCAAATTGATACGGATTATCACAGGCATGCAAGCCATTGCAGCATCGGGAAAGTATGCACCCGTTTTGAAAATGGGTTGATAGTCTTCGAGCCTAGCAAAGGTAACTACATTCGTGATGTCAAAGGTAGCACATTCGTGTTGATTATGGCCCCAAGACTGCGACACTGATTGTGGAGGCCAGAGCCTGTGAAGGATTCGCCACAGCCTATCAAGGTATTGGCGACACAGAGCACTCTCATGGCAGAGGCAATTCCACAACCACTGTTGACGCACTTGCCATGAATAGCAGCAGGGAGACAAAATGTGCAGCAAAACAGATAGGGTTACGACAGAGCAGCACTGACACCAGAAATATCGCCTTCTGCATATCTCAGGCATGTTTCGTTTCTTGAGGTCAGATGCAAAAGGCCCGCCACTGCTGTGTTCGACCTTCCAACTACAACCTCAGCAGCCACCAAATGCACTTCAGATCTGTCTACCCTTGCAGCAATGACAACAGCAACTCACCTTCCTTCTTCTCCACCTTTTCCTTCTTCTCCTTCCCTTTCTCCTTCTTCCCCTTGACCCTATCCTCCTCCCGCCCCCGCTTCTTCCCCTCCTTGCCCCCCTTCTGCTGCCGCTCCAAATGCTGCTCCAACAAGCTCTTCTGTCTCCCAGCTGCTTCGCTGTACTGCTTTATCGCCGCCGCAACTTGCGGTGCCACGCTCGCCTCCAGCCCCAGAACCCCTCCCACCCCACCACCACCAACCGGCCCGGACGTCAGCGCCAGCGGCCCCTGCCCCGCGGCCGGCAGCAGCCCCGCCGCCCGCATCGCCTTCTGCTGCGGCGTATCCGTCCACCCAGTCGTATCACCCCGCTCCTTCACCCCCGACAAACTGAAAGCCGTCACACTCCTCTGCGACAGCTGCTGCGCCACCCCAGCTGCTGATAGCTTCTTCTCAGGGGGCAGTGCCGTCATCCATTCCTCCCGCTGCGCCGGAAGCAGTGCTGCCGCCGCTGCTGCCGCCGCCTCTGCCGTCTCCTCCCCACGTGCGACCCGCCATGCCCGCGCCCGCTCCTCCACTGCAGCCGCCGCCACTGCCATTCGCCGCAGCTCCATCTCCTCCTTCCTCTCATCCACCCTCTTGCGTGCCGCTGCATCACCCAACACACCTGCTGCTTTGCTTACAGCTTGGAAAGCTGATTGTGCTCCTGAGTGTGAGCACTTATCAGGGTGGACCAACAGGGACAGCCGCCAGTAGCGCTTTCGTATGTCTGCACTTGGGGTGTGCTGGTCTACTCCTAAGATCTCGTAAGGGTCTGGCTCAGCGGCTTCCTTAGGGTCTAGCGGAGGGGCACCTGGCAGCTGGGGTTCACGGTTTGCAGCCGCTGCCTCTGCCTTAGAAATAACCTGCACAATGATAACAGAAGATTGCATTGTGAGTGAATACCATGTTGGCAGCATCCTTGTCACTCAGCCCGGATCCCAGGTGGACTCCCAGAGAGCTGTTCCATGAAACCATAGAGCTCCTTCCTGCACAGCAGACAATAGAATGAGTACTATCCTTACTACTACATGTGAAACGCCATAGCAACAGCGCGATAGGCCCATCATGCCCCCCCGCCCCCCCTTGACCCCCCTTCGCCACCTGGACCCCTCAACCCCCTTCCTAGTCCAGAAACCATCACCCCGCACACTCCATTCATGCTTCACCCCCTTTGCACCCCCCCCCCCCAAACCTCCTATCCCTCACCTTCGCCACCCACATCTCTATTCCCTCCTCCTTGTCCTACCTTCCTCTCTTACTGCATCCTCTCCATCCTCTGGCGCTTCTTTGCTCCTCCTTACCTCCCTTCATCTTCACTAGCTGCAGCTCTCCCTGCCCGTCTCTTCCCTCTTTTTCCTGTCCTGCCATCACCTCACTGACCCTGAGCCCCCCCCCTCCCCTCTCTCCCTTTTTTCCCCCTTGTTTCCATAAACCCCTGCCCCCTTACCTCCCTTCCCCCCTTCATTCAACGGCCACCTTGTCTCTGCCCTCTTCTCCCCCTTTCTTTCCACATCCTCCTTCCCTTTCCTTCCCTCTTCCCCCCCCCCCCCTTTTCTCCACAACCACCTCCTCCCCCCTCCCTCCCCTCCCTCTTTCCAGAACTCCCACCCTCCCCTGTCCCTATCCCCTTCTTTGCACAACCCCCTTCCCTCCCCTCCCTCTTTCCGCAACCCCCACCCTCCCCTGTCTATTCCCGCTGCTTACCACAACCCCCTCCCGCCACCCTTCTCCCCCCTCTCCCCCCTCACCTTCATGACCCTGAGCACCTCCCCCTCCCTCTCATTCTGAGGCACAGCATCCACCTCTTCCACCATATCAGGTGGTGGGGGACCAACCAACGACTCCTCCTCCTCCTCCCCACCACCATACAGTGCATCATACCCTCCTGCTGCCTCCACCCCCTCATGATAAGCCGCAGCTGCTGCCAGCACCTCCGCAGGGGGCAGCGCAGGACCTACCACACGCCTCACAGGACCATTACCACCACCACCACCAGCTGTTTCACCACCCACAACAGGCTCTACTTCTGCTGCTGCTGCTGCGGCTTCCTGATTACTGCCGCCTTCCTGGTCGCCACCACTGCCGCCACCAGCAGCAGCAGGAAGACCTTCAGCGTCAGCATCTTCTGCCATTCCAGGTCCAGTAGGCCCTATCGGCCCAATGGCTGAGCCAACTGCTTGCTCCTTCTCGTCTTGCTCATCGCCCGCCCCCTGCTGCTGCTGCTGCTGCTGCTGTGCTGCGGGTGCTGCTGCTGGCACAGGTGCTGCTTTAATGTTCTCATCAAATACACCGCCGATTACTGACAGGGTGGTGGGTGCACCTGAAGGTAGGAAGTATTGACCCTGCACAGCCACGACAAAGGACAGCAGCTCAGGAGGAGAATGGAAAGGCAATAGCCTTCCTTGTGTAAAAGAGCATTCAGAAGTCAGGGGAGCAAAGCTGTGCCAGAGCCACAGGGTTCTGTGGTGGGAGAGAGGTCTCCTGCATATAGAAACTCCCACACACCCTGATGTATTAAATAAGCTGGGAAGAACTGTTCCATGAGAAGGAAAAGACTTGCTTGCATTGGAGAGGCCCTTGCTCATATCACAGAAGTACTCACAATTCTATTTCTTAGGGGATAGGAGGTACCCGTCTTTGGAAGAACATGGAAGGAAGGCATCGATCATCACAATCAATCAAAATCCATTACAGGCAAATGCCAACCGTCAGCTATGCAATGGTCCACACATCTTTAGTAGCCCGGCGGCCTCGGGCTCGCTCGTCAATGCACACATGAGATGGTTGCACTTATGTCATGTGCACTACATGGCTGCAAAGCTTTGCTGCTGATCTTTCTTGGACCTTTCTCACAAACCTTAGCCTGCTTGAGCCCCAGTAGTGGCATGAGGTGTTGCAGTGCCCCCCTGATGTCTGGGTCTGGCACACCTGCTATTGACACAGCACTGCCATGGTCCACTCGCCATAGCAGCTGCAAACACAAACAGGGCATGTAATCCGATGTATCAGTGAGGGGTCACCCAGATTCGGAGGTTGGGTACAGGTAATCAAGGCAGGGTAGGGTGGTGCGACAAGCAAAGGAGAGTTCCCGGAAGCGACATGACAGGGTGCGTGCAGAGCGGTGAAAGACGTACCAGAATTGATAAAGGGCCACCACCCCAAGATTGATAGCATGCTATTTGGTCTGTCTCTGAATACCGTGTGTACTCCCATGCTGCCAGGTATGTGATGATATGGCATTGGCACCTGTGCTAGTAAGGGCCTGATCATTTGGAGATTGGGTACAGGTAATCAAAGCAGGGTAGAGTGATGCGACAAGAAAAGGAGGGTCTGTCATGCAGTGCTGGAACGCATAAAGCAGGGTGTAACGAACAAAGCAGGTTGCAACCACCACACCAAACCTAGATCTTGTCTTGTGAGCTGATCGCTGATCATTTGCTTCTTTTGGATTATCAGTTTTGATCACGACTCCAGCTTTAGATCTCTGCCGAATTTGAGACAACTGCGACTTTGCTAATGTGTAAAGCTATGGGCTGGTCCTTGGATGCCAGGAGGGGCAATTCGCATTGACAATCACAGTCAGCACCTATTGCCAGTCAAGTTCACATGCAAGTGATACCAGGGCTATGGCGCCTGCATGTGCCTGCTGGGAATGCCACCGGCCATGTATTTGGAATCTGAGGACATGCTTTCCACACCTCTTGCAAGTCATGTCGTACTGCTGGGAATGTACTTAGCAGCTGTCGGGTGGCTTGCACAGCAGCACGCCTCCCAGCTGAGCGTGATAGAAGTGCTGCTGCCCCAAAATCACTATCGCTGCTGCTGCTGGAGGATGACCTGTGCTTGGATCGCTTATGCGACTTCTTGTGGGACTTGGACTTCTTCTCCTTCTTGTGTTTGCTCTTGCTTTTGTGCTTGCTGTGTTTCTCTTTCATGAGCCCTAGGCAACGGTCATGCAGCTTCCGGCAGCCCGGTTGTGACGCCAATCATCGGCTTTTGAGGAATACAAAATGCTCAAAGCTATCCAGAAAGGTCCAGGTAGAGCGGATCGCTGTCCCGTATTCGCAAGGTGGCTATCGACCTGGTCTGGACAGCATAAGAAGCCTTCGGCAAGCATGCGGCGGCAAGACGCAGTCTCCTCAAACAACGAAACCTTGCAGTCATCTTCGAATTCCTCGCAACTCTCAGTCTGGCAACCAAAATCGCCCGTGATGTGTAGATGTAGTGCTTGTACTGCAGCTCAACTTGAAGCCTTAAAACCTGCGTCTACTCAGCTCTTCAAGGGTGATCTGGCAGCTCCGCGACCCGGTTGAATCTCAGATTTGAGTGCTCACTGGTCACCGGAAGCAGCCTCGTAGGAAGCCCCAAAGCCCTGCAGGAGGCGCACAGAAGCATATCTGGGGAGCCCACGTTGCTGCCTGCGTCATCAAGCTCTCAGATCTTTCAGGGTTGATCTCCCAGCCATTTGCACCGATAACATCTCAACATGGCTGCCATGGCTACCATGAAGACCGTCGCTCAGACCCGCCTGGTACGACACTCGCTAGCTTTCTAGCTGTTCAGTACAAACAAGGACGAGTTACTAGCCGCTGTAATGGGGAGCTCCTACCCTCATGCATCCGTGGTGTTCTTGCAGGCCACCGCATCCAGGACTGCAGTCCGCCCTGCCCGCCAGGCCGTTGTGGTGCGCGCACAGGCACAGGAGAGCACCTCCCGCAGGTCCCTTTTGGGCTTGATCGCCACTGGTGAGGGCTGCTTGCTACGATACATAGCTCTTGATGGAGTTCGGCGTGGAACATGTACTGCGTGAAAATGCTATCGGAAGTCGGTTGGGTCATGCGCATTGGATACAGTTACCCTACAAACCGGCTAGAACTTGTATACTGTGCTTGCATATCGAGTCTGGACATTGATTGGCTGCGTACGTTGTGTCGGGTACCGAAGTGGAACCGACTCTGACTGGGCATGTCACAGATCTGGCAGCTTAGGCTCCTTGTGGTCATATGCATTGTGCCACTTGTGTATTGTTGCAGCTTGGAACAGGCCGTACTTGTTTAAGATCGGATGCTAATGCCAAGCATAGGCTCAGCAGCAGCAGCAGCTAGCTGATCGCATGAGCAAATTCTGCCCCCCTGATGAAACTGCAGGGACGAGCTAAAGAACCCAGTCACCATTATTCAGCAGCCGTGAGGATAGCTAGAGGGTATTCAGAAACACGGGGGGTTCAGTGTGCAGTATTCTAGGGCATACATGGGGGTATCCTTCAGCTGCATGGTCAAGTTGGTAGTTCAACAGTGGTTGCCCATCAGAAAACAAGAGGCATAAGATGTTTACGTGCATGATATGCAACGCACAGCAACATGGCGTGCTTCAGGAAATAGCATGCCATTGTGGCAAGAACACTGTCCCTGCAGTCCATGAGGCAGCATGTAAATTGTCGATCATAGCGACACTGTTATGTCATGCAGCATGAAATCTATCGAGCACCAGGTAATAAGTTTAACTTTATCCGCTGTTGCTGCTTGGTGCAGGCGTTGCTGCTGCAGCTCTTGCTGTGCCCCAGCAGGCTTCTGCCCTGGTGAACCCCGCCCAGGAGAGCTATGGCGGTCTGGGTCGGCAGCACGGCTCGGCCGGCAGCAGCCCCAAGTCGCCCACACGTGCTAGCATGGAGGGCTACACCCTAGAGGGTACTGTCAAGCAGGGCATCACCCCTAAGAGGAAGGCCAAGCTGTTGGCAAGGGCTCGCAAGGAGGCCGAGGCCCAGTCGAAGAAGTGATTGGATGACAGTACAGAACTGCTAATCGTATCATCTATGAGGTTTCACAAATGTAGGTGCGGTGTATATGTTGGGTAGCTGTTCCTCTGGGTGCTGTTAGTGAAAGTGCTACGGGCTGCCTACGGTGGCAAACAATTTTGGGTGGTGTTTTGAGCTGATGGCGGATTGGGTGGTGGTCAGGGTGTTACCAAACAAACTGCAATGTAAGGTGTGCCCTGCACACAAGGCAAAGCTGTCAGCCCATGGTATCAATGGGTAAGTGGGAAATGCTGCTTGTAGTAACCATTGACCTTTTATCTCAGGAGCCATGTACAACTGTGTATGGCAACTGCGTGCTATGGATTGAGAAAGGGACAATGTGATGTACCTGTGGTTGTGCTGTTGACGAGCTGCAGGCCTGTTAGTTCTCTTGGTGGCGGCAGTCCCTTGTAGGTGTGAAGTGGACTGTTGGATGGAGGAGAATTTCTCCGAATAAATGGTGGTATGTGTTCGGGTCGAGTGGTGTCGTGGCCGCTGCAGCTTGCAGGAGCCATGTGGTGGAAATAGTGTACCAACAGTTGCTTGATGTACTGCTATGAAGATCTGGTCAGTAGTGACGGCCGTTGTGTCATTGTGTAACTGTAGCTGCTGTACCCGAAATACGATTAACGGATTACAAAATGCTGCAGTCGAAGGTCCCAAACGAAACGCCTTCCCAAGCAAGGGGATCTAGCTCTGGGAATTCCTAACACAGCCACAGCCCGTGTGTACCACAGGGCAGCCACATTGAACGTTGGGCACTGGTCTCGTCGGGTTGCAGCGACGGGTAACAACCGTCACAGAACCGTGGTCGGTGCCTGCGCCCCTCAGCAGAATGAATGGCGCCAGACGGCCTGGCGGAAGTGCCCCGGCGACTTTTTCCATCGGAGCAACGTTGGTACTTTCAGGTGCGACTTGTTCTGCGAGGTGCGACAAGCCAACTCAAGATCACGGGAATTGCTCTTGCTACACATTACAATGCTATGCGTAATCTGAACTTGTCAAACCAGAAGCAGGACGTAGTGGTGGATGTTATCAAGGCCTGACATGGTCCACGATTGTTGATTCCTTCAACCCCGAAAAGGACGAATATGTTTCACAGGACTTGTTGCAGTCGATATCCAGGCTGTGTACTATATTTAGTGGCTACAGAACTGTGGTGCTCCATTTCCTTTGAGACACCGCTGTTAGGCTGACCGCCCATGCCCTACGGACCTTACCGCTCTACCGGGTTCAGCGAGTTGAATGCTCTATTAGACAGCCTGCGGCAGCCACAAACACATCTCTTCATACATCATGAATATAATTACGGTTGCGCTTTGGACAGAGATAGAGGTGCGTATTGGCGGCTTCTGGCTGGTGAGCCATGCTTTAAAGTGCAGCAGAGGTATCAAGACCTCTGAGTGCAGCGAGCCATTGGACGTGGCAGCAGCAATGTGCTACAGGCTCCTTGACGCACGGGTTAATTTACGCAGGCTACCCTTATGCCAATGCCGAGGCATTCAAGGCTGTGTATGCTTTACTGATGTAGCCTATGTCCGATATATTGCAGGACTTGTTGCAGGTGAGCTCGGGCAGCAGGTTGTGTCCTCCTGCATGCATTGTTTGCCTGGCTTTCTGGCATCTTTTGAAACCTATACCCCTTGTGAGTCGATAGAACTGATGATTATCTTACCATGCAGGCTTGTGGCCCTTTATGGGCAACCCAAGCAAACGTGTTAGACAAGCACGCAAGGCAGCAGCAGCTGCCCGGGCTGCTGCATTGCGGAGGCCCAAAGCAGCGCCTGTGTCTATTCCGGAGCAGCTTGGAGGTGAAGAGAAGTTGAGCGTACATGTTCACCCATCCCTTCCAGCAAACACGGCAGCATCTGTCCAGCTTGGAGCACTGCTTGAGCTCCCTGCACTTGAAGGTCCATCTCCTAACACAGACCCCCACCCTCCACAACATCTTTCCAATGCTGATGATTACCAAGGGGCCGGTCATTGGCCATCTCGACCACAGTCAAACCATGTCCAAGATGTTCCAGCCTTCTTTCAAGTGCAGGAAGTTGGTGTGGCGAAGAGAAGAGATCTGCAGTTTCTGGTGAGACCTAAGTACAGTTTCCTTACCAACTTGGCATGACAGTCAAATTCATGTCCTTAAGCCTTCTGTGAAGATTGCAGACTCACTTCCTCTCCTGAATCCTTAAAAATATCCTTTGTTTGTTTTTCTTTATCGTCCCAATGCGCCCGAGTGTGCTTTTCCTTTCTTATCAAAAAAAAAGCACACTGCGCAGTCTCCATCCCCGCATTCCCTTCCCCGTTCTTAACACACGTGTTTGCGCTGTCGTCCCATAGTAGTTGATGATGAGGCGCATTGTTTGTTCATGTGTGGACATCCTACCATCGTTGAGGCTAGAGTTTTGTTCCTGGCAGCTGTGGTACACCCCGTGGCCGCGCTGTCTTCTTTGCCCAGGTATGCTGACTTATGGGCACTGTCAGCCGCTGGCGGTGTTCCTCTCGCGGCCTTGGTCAAGTATGTGGCCATGTGTGTTCATGTCTGTTGGTCCTGCCATCAGTCTGGTGGTTCTGATGAGGTGGACTTACCAAACATCTTGCTCGCGGCAGGTCAATATTTGGATGCGTTTGATTTGGACTCAGATCCTTCTGGCAATTTGTGATGCGAACTGGTTGCAGTCTCGTAGTTGGCTGTCTGCTTGGGTATTCCTCTTGGTTGGTGGTGTGGAATCCATTGTTTTTGGATCCATCCGATAATATGTTTGGTTGTTTCGACCTAGCAGGCCCTTTTGCGGTTGCCGCACCTCAATCTTTTGTTGCTTTCTTTGTATGGCAATTTAGCAACCTATGGAATGCATCGTGCTGCCCACTTCAAGGTAAGTCAATAATTATACATATGCTATGGATGTTTGCCATTTCAGAACGCCTAGGACCTGCTGACAACAAGTGTTTGCTCCGAACTTACCTGGATCTTCATGACAGATTAACAGAGGTTAACCACCTGCCTGGGGAGGTTTGCTGTTGCAGGGGTTGGGGGCGGGGGCTTGTACCCCCGGCAGCACCTCCCAGGCCTGAGCTGCCTTAGCCCCTGGGGGTGGGGGGAGCCAGGAACTCCCCCACCCCCCGAACCCCAGGGCTGTAGAGCTCCCTCTTCTGCTTAGCAGGGCTTCAATTTGGCTCTGAGCAAGGCATTACCGGTAAACTGCTTGGCTTGCTGTTGACTGGGTCAACTGGTCAGCACATGGCAAGTCGAAATGGGCTGGCCTGACAAACATTGGCTAGCAAGGGATCTAGGGTGGGCTGGTGGCAGCCATTGTGTGATTTTTGGACAGGAACTTGAGTATGCCGTTGGAGCCTAAGTTGACTCCTTGTGAGTGGCGCTGCCCCCACCGGCGCCCCGCTTTAGTATCGGGGCCATTTGGTAAATGGTAATTGGTAATTGCAATATAGATGTTGATTGGAACCCTTGGTCTACTGGATAGCCCCAGATGTGCCAGATCCTGTCAGACCATCTACACATAATGTATGCAAGAATTGGTAACGTTTGGTATATGCTTCTAGGCATGGGGTGGTTGCATGCTTAGCAAAGGCAGCGCAGCAATTGACTTACTGTCACTTGCAGCCAGCATGTTTGTTACAATTGCCAGGCACGCAGGGAGGTCAGATGTGCACCACTTTAGGACCTGCTTCCCTCTATTTGCGGTTGCCACACCTTAAGTGTTTGTTGTTGTTGTTGTTATTGAGTGCCTTACTTGTGGCACCTGCTTGCTCCTGTGCATCCCATCAGTGTTGGCCCATAGTGTGTTCCACAAGCAGAGCAAGCTCGCTGTCAGACCAGTAGATTTGACAAAGACCAGGGAGGGGGTGGGGGCCGAAAACCGCATCTACACCCCTTCCCCCAGGCCTCTGTCAGCACCCTCCTGGGTGGTTAGCCTCCAATAACTTGTGATGGGGTTTGACCCCGGTGGGTTTGGTCGTTTCGACCTAGCTTCCTTGTGTGCAGCCATACCTTACATTTTCGTCTGTTTAACCTTGTCGTGCTTTATGTTTTTAGTTTGGATGCTTCATTTGCCATGACAAACATGGGTGCTTCATTTGTCATGGAGACCCAGTTACCTTGAAAAGTTGACCCGTCCCTTCTAGGCGCTACCCCGGGCAAGCCGTAGAATCTTTCCTCTGGCTTTTATGTGTAAAGCCGGTTTCTGATCTGATCCGCGGGCAGCATTTAACTTTGGCGGGCCATCTTCCCACGTCACCCGTCTTGTAACTTTCTTCTCGGCCGGGTGCCCCGTGACAGGGACTGCAGCGTTTGGGGCTTGAATTTGCAGAGGGACAGTTTTCACACACATACACGTACAGAACGAACCCCTGTAGAAAGGAATTCGCTAACGGTGTTTCCAAGAGTACCTTTGTCACGCCTCGAAAGACGTTTGCTCTACGCTGATCGGCTGCTCCTCAGTCTTCACCGACTTCTGTAGCTGCCTTAGCTGTGAAAAGGCTCGCGGGTAGCTGCTGGGTGAGGTGTTAGTTGCATAAAAGAGTTTGTACATGCTCATTGAGGGCTTGTGAACGTTGTTAAGGTGCGGGGAAGTGTAAGTTGGTGTGAGTTGTGGCCTCGACCAGCAAGACGTCTGCATGCAGAGCTCAGCCTCAGCTTGGAATACGCAGAGGACCCGTGTCATGGCTAGGGGCCGACAACTGCGTACGGCTTTTTCAGGCTGCTTGTAATATCTACCTGGTCCATGGCCATTTCAACGACAGATACTAGCTGTTCAGCCATAAGCTTTGTTAAGGACGCGCCTCCATGCACTACCTTAAGGGTAACTGTGAGTGCTTGCTTATCAGCTTGGAACCTCTTTTTGCCCGCAGATGGACAAGAAGAGTGTCAGGCCAGTGAGACCAGCAGCACTGCGGGCAGCGAACACATTCTTTAACGGTGGCTATAATGGACAGGGAGGGTCTGCCAGCGAGGATGATGAAGAGGTAAGGGGCTAGAGAATGCCTCGAGAAGATGTTTCCTTGAAGACATATTGATATGCTTAACCTTCCATCTTTACGTTGCGCAGATGTATGGCGGCAGCAGACCTCCACCTCGCACGTCTTCGCGGAGAATGCCCAAGATTGATTTCACTAAGCTAGACGTAAGTGAAACACTGCTTGCATTTTCTGTGACATGAGTAGAAGTGTAACCCTTCACTGTTCCCTCATGTGCAGACCGCGTCCCTCAACAGATACCGGAAAGTATACAAGCTTGGCGGTGACAACGCAGTTTCAAAAGATGACCTAATCCACCTGGTGGCACGTCACTTCGCCAACACGGTGAGTCTCGGATAGTTGTGATGCCTCGCCAAAAGGCAGATATGGGCAGTGGAACAAATGCAGTGGAGCATGATGCTGGTGTCCAGTTGGTTGCTTCTACCCATCCATGTCCATGTATCCTGTCCATCCCTGATGGACCACAGTGGTGGTGTTGTGTATGGGTCCCTTGTGCATAGCAGTCAGCCCAATTCTTGGCCACACCATCAATGCTGCAGTAACAAGTCACTGTTGACCAGAACATGTTGACAGCCGGCTGGGTAATCGGGGTAAGTTTCTCCATTAATTCTCCATACATAACATGCCGGACATGTTCTTCCATATTCCTTTACCTGTTTCTTGTTCTTCCTCATGCAGTCTGTTGATGAGGATGAGACGCTGCTGAAGTTTGCTTTGGCACTGCGGAAGCAAAGCTCCAATAAAATCCTTGGTCAAGCCCCCAAGAAGCCTAGGACCGCTGCCAAGCCCAAGGGCCGGTAAAGCATAGTCTCTGAGCCCTAGTACTGGCAAATTTGGGTCTCAGCCAAGCCTTGCAGGAAATGTTGATTCCATGTCGACCCATCCTGCAGACGAGGCTTTGGCAGGTGTGTGCTCTGCCGAGTTAGGGTTGGTCCATCAGAACAACCCGCTAACTGCTGGTTAGTGTATCAGCTGCCTGACTAGTGTTTGGTTGCTTGCACCAGCAAACACCGTCAAAGGAGGTGCATACATTAGTGAATGGGATTTTTGGTGGGATTTGGGCGACGGTTGGGATTTGGGCGGGGGTTGGCATGCTGTATTATACATATGTTTTACTGCGAGGCGATTAGATCCTTGCAGACAATGTTTTGTATGTCTTGTCGTTTTGCACTACACTGAGATGGAGGGATGACTGGTTAGGGGCAATGTGGACTGCATGGATGGCCATCCTTAGACCCAGGGTGGGTGGGATGGCAAGCATTCAGGTGTTACATACATGGGGTAGCTTTGGCAACTAACAAGGACAGGGGCCCACGTACAAGCAAGCACATCCTGGTCACAACCATATGACGAGCTCCCTGCAGCAACGGCATTTCGCACACCATGTAAATGGCAGCTAGCAGCCTTCCTGCTGTTTGGCTTCTGCCCTACTACCTCTTCAGAACCGTGCCACTCCATGTGTGGCACTGAATGACCTGTATCACTCAGTATGTTGGCAGGGAGGAAGGTATCGGGCATAAGAAGGGGTAAGACTGACATCAGGGCGCAGATGTTGCAAGGTCATGGGAAGGGTAGGATGATTCAAGGGTTGCATTGCCAAAGATATTGGTATGTGTCATGCGTTCTCAGATGTGTTTGTGGTCAGTATGGAGTGCTTTGGGTTTGTGCTGGGATGGCTTGCTGCTATGCAGACATCTGAAGCAGTCTTTGGCTGCACTAGTGCTGTGTGTCATCAGTTCAGGCAACTTCAGGTCCATGGCCTGTAATGAAACGCCAAAAGTACAAGTATGGGTAGATACTGCCCAGCACTCCACGGGCTGTGCAGTGGTTGGCAGTCATGCTTGGGTGCTGCACGGCTCAGAGGGTTGTGCAGTGGTCTCTCTTAACATATGCTGCCTGGCACTTGTGTATTCTTGTAACTGCTGTTTGAAACGGGCTTACTTGATATTAGCAGCAGCATGACCCAGTCCCTTCTGGCCTATGCAAAGACAGGTGTGATGACAGGGGCCTGCGGCTGGAGGGAGGATGCTCTTCCTGATTATGTTATGAAGGAAGTGGGCATTTGCCTCGGTTAGCAGTCTATAATCCTAGAATGGACCCAGGACTGCTTGTGAGGACTGTGTGGAGGCCTTGTAAAACCTGTGTGCTGCTAGTTAATAGGCCGCTGAGTGAGTAGCGTCTGCATGCAGCTTGGGATACTTACCCTGTCTCCTGTCTACTATAGGGCCAAAAGCAGCATGCCGAGAGACGAAGCGTATACCAAGCACAGTGGCTGTGTTGTATGCATTCACTGGTCGAACCCTGAAACGACCATCAAAGGCGGGGCAACTGCAAGATAGACCGTATGAGTATGTCAACACAGAGTTCCCTTCAATGGCTTATGCTATGGGCAGCTGCTGCTGCTGCTCCTTTGCTTGCATCGTCCCCGGTCCGTCCACAAGTATAACAGTCTAGCTTAGAAGCTACCCGACCAGCATACATTACAGCATGACTAAAGGAATGACTGCAAAGCGTCTTTCAAGATGCCATTGTGCTCACGTAATCGCCGCTCTGCTAGCTTTGCGTCAACTTCCACCTCTGCAACTATGACTGCAATGTCTTCCTTGGTGACCTTCACTGCTGCCAGCTCCTTCTCTCTGCAGCAAGCAGGTGCGGCACAGGGTCATATTAGAAAAAAGGGGCTCTGTTTCTATCAGTGCCTGCCACATTCGTCTTCACACCAATGCTCAATATCTCTAGGAGATAGAGGGAGTACGGTATAGTCGAGCATTGGGTTGTGCGAATTGCCTCATAGTTGGTATATCATGTCGCGAACCACCAGGATCAAGGGGTTGTTCAGAACAGGTGATGAACATGACTCGTTCCAGCCAAGATAAGAAGCATGATCTGGCGAGGCAACCTAGGCCACACGGTGCTGCAACATTGTGTGACACCTTTCGTCTCCTGTGCATCCCAACATGTGCAACACGGCTGTCACCACACTTACAATAGAATCTTCAATTCCTTATCTACCCTGCCTGGCCTCTACACTTACACTATATGTATATTCGTGCACTGATGCTGCTCTTTGGCCACTCTAGCTAGCCATTGCAATTGCCAGAACACCATGACAAGACATATGAAGAGCAGTGGTCACAGGGTGGTACGTGATACTGCTTGCCAGATAACATTCACAAGTAGCCTGCATGCACTGCTTACCGTTTTCTTTGAGCTTCTTTATCTGCTTTTTGCGATGCTGCTAATGCTGCCATAGCCTGCATATATGACAAGAAGGCACCATAATCAGTACAATTCTGTTTGATATATCAAACATTGATGGTGAATGAAATGATGAGACTAGAAAGTAAGCCAAGGTGAAGTGCTGCTGATGCGTGTTGTTGAGGTCAACCCCCGTCTCGCTATCCTAAGCTCTCTGAATGTAGCATGTAAATGCTGGTGTCGTAGGAGCAATACAAGCTGCTTGATGTGCTATGGCGCTAGACGGAATACAGGAGCTGACAGTTCAGCAGACCCTCTGAGCAAGCTGCAGCCTCTCCAGGTATGTGCATGCATCTTGCCATGAAGTGGGTCTGCCTATCATAGCCTCTGCGTACGTAATCAGTCATGCTCTGCCCAGATGCTGGCAAATGTGGCCTCACTTGGATGGACTAAGCAGGGCAGCTGCTTTCAGCACAGGCTGTACTGCGACTTCCACTCATGGCTAAAACAGCCAGAACAGACTGCCAACATTCAGGCACTGCAGGCTAAAGAGGAGCTTTTGAAAGGTGTCCCACCTTTTTAACTTTGTCTTCATCTAGCTGCTTCTCTGGTACCTGCAATTGATAATTGCAAGGTCACACTAGCTGCAGGCTGTGTATCCCACCCTTGCAAACCAATCAGCGCACATTATCAGTTACAGAATCTAGCGCTTTTGCTTGTGCTGCTCCTTCTCGTGTTCTCTGCACTTCTTGCTCTTGTTGCTCATCCTCGGCCATGGCTATGGACTGGACAGCAGGTTCACCTGCAGAGGTACTGATGCAGTTCTGTACTGGGGAGCTTCAAAATGCTATTAAGGGCAGACAAGCATACGATCTGCCTCTTGCACGGGGATCCCTCAAGTCTTAACTGCCGTGCGCCATCTTGAAGTTCTACGTCGCCGGAAGCACGCTCACTTGACTCACCAGAAGGGTCACCGGTTGTAACCAGGTTCAGCTTGCCTTGTACCCTGTCACGGTTCTACTCTGCGTTCTGCCTTCAAACGCTATACACAATAAAAAAAGACATGCCAGTGGTTAAATGGTCGTATGTAAGTGGACATCTGCCTTACTAGCGTTTACCGTGTAGGTACATGTCCCGCAAGCTCTGCACCTAAGGTGATTACCAATCGAGCTTGTCAGAGCCTTCGATGCTGATTAAAACACTCGAAATTTCATTGTCGGCCTGTTGGACGAGCTGCGTGGGCGATGCGAGGGGCATGACTCGACCGTCCACCGTCTATGCGCCTCATTATTGCTGGTTTACAGACGCAATCAGCCACCAATAAGACAGGCGGAGCACTCCGGTTGACCATTGTTGCGGTATTCGATTATTTACAGATATAAGTCTTGAATAAAAGCTATTCCAAAGAAGATCTTACAGAGTCAAGGCGACCTCTTGCAACCACAACTAAGATGCTAAGAAGGAAAAGCCTGGTGAAGGCGAAGCTAAGAAGCTCTTAACCTACAGCATAAGACATGCAAAGTACAAATACACCTTCATCTGGGCCCCGCAAGCTATCATGGGGCCGCCCTTCCCGGACATCTAGCATGGGTAAGTCTTGCAACCGAGAGTCGCAGTGCTTCCTCAAAGGAATAGAGAGAAAAGACACCAAGGCGTTGACAGGACGCCTCAGCTACATTTAATGTGATCTCGGCACAGACTATCAATATAGCTTACAGTCCTTGCTGCTGCATTCGAAATGCCCCCTGCATGGTACACATCGTCAATAGCAAGAACAGAGCTTCAGCAAATGATACTATGTGAAATGACAGCCACATACGGTTACCGCAACTAATCAGATTATAGTGATTTGTCTCAGGATCAGCCCCCCCCCCCCCTCAAATGCAGCTGAACTTGCACATGCATAGCAAGTCTCCGAAACAGTGGAAGCTCTACTACCCATCAGATCCATTCACATCTACTTTTAAGCTTCTCATAACATTTCTTGCCATTATGTGTCTACTTGCAGGTGTAGACAGTAAGCCTACC
Organism: Pseudopediastrum boryanum; assembly: GCA_963556185.1. NCBI lineage: Eukaryota > Viridiplantae > Chlorophyta > Chlorophyceae > Sphaeropleales > Hydrodictyaceae > Pseudopediastrum > Pseudopediastrum boryanum. The sequence goes on from OY744494.1 coordinate 7,124,846, forward strand.
ACGGCTGCTGCTGTTGCTCCCAGCTCCGGCCCCAGTCCTGGCTTGCAGGTACCACCCTCACAGCCTCCTGGCAGCTTGGCACCTTGGCCTGGAGCTCAGGACTGCCTGGTGCAGCTTCCTGATGGTACTGGGCAAGTAAGAGCACTGCATGGCTTGTTCCCAGATCTTTCTTTGAATGCTCTTCTTTGATAGTCACAGGTAGAGGCTGCATGAATTTTGCAACAAAAAGTAGCAGAATTTGCTACAATATGGACGTGCATGTGCTCCAAAAATGTGGATTAACATATTAAAAGTAAGTTGGTGGTGATACAATGCAAGAGGGGGTCTTGCAGTAGTGGCATGCATGCACTACAATACATGTATCGGGTGGAGCTGGCAGAGAAAGGCAAAGAAAACTGCAGCACTGGCAGCTGAAAGGGCTCAATCTGCAGCTTGGAAATGGGTTGCTAACTTTGTGAAGCTTGACAGTAGGTGTGTCCGTGGCACTGGTGTTTGCAGGAACAAGAGCAGCATGACCAGGAGCCTTTGGAGCAACAGCAGCAGCAATGTGCACAGCAAGGTAACCAGCAGCAGCTTGGCACCCATGGCCCAGGAACTGAGCTTCAGCAGCAACAGCAGCAGCAGTGGCAGTGGCAGTGTAGTCGCCAAGCCTCCCTTCCAAGAGATGGGAAAGCTGTCCAGGCTCTTGAAGAAGCAGCACAACGCGCAGTGCTGCGAAGTGTGTTGGCAGGTGTGCTGGGTGAAGAAGGGCCCCACCTGGACCATTACCAGCTCACACCAGCAGCAGTGCTTGCACTGGCCAGTCACAGGCTCACTTTGGCGGCTAATGCTGCCAAGGAAGAAGGCAGGGCAGCAGGCCTGGCTACTGCAAAGCAGCTGCAGGTGGCAGCAGCACAGGAAGCAGAAGCAAAGCATGCAAACGCAGCAGCTGAGGTGCAGGAGAAGGTACGCACATGGGTCAAACGGTAACTGCAGAGGGGGGTGGGGGGGGGGTGGCTAGTAGAGTTTCTTTGGTTTGCAATGGTGCCAGATGGAAGGCACAACTGCAAGAAACACAAGGAAGCAAGCAATAAAGCAGGCCTCTGGTCTTAGAAGCTGGCAAGCTGCAGCTTCTGGCAGCAATGGTGCCTGAACAGCTGCTCTGCACTGTGAGATGCCAGTAACAAGCAGATAAGCAGGTTGGCTTACAGGTAAAGCTCGGGGTATAGCTTTGTTGGTGTGGGGACTATTCTGCAATGTATTCCACTGACAGCACTCATAGATGATAGTGCTGATTGCCTTCCATGCTTGCAGGCATTGTCATCACAGAAGCAGGCAGAGCAAGAGGCTGCTCGATTGCGCAAGGAGGTTGAGAGCTACAGTAAGGAGAAGCGGCAGTTGCAGGGGCGTGTAGGGCAGTTGGCTAGGGAGGCACGGGAGGTGACAACAGCAGCAGAGGCAGCTAGGCGGCAGGCAGCAGAGCAACAGCAGCAGGTGGAGCAGCTGACAAAGCAGTGTGCGGCAAAGGAGGTGGCTCTAGGCAGGTGCGACGAGGGTGTAGCGTAGCGTGGGTTGACGTGGGCTGGGCAGAAGTTAGGACTTTCTGTGAGAGGGATTGTGCATTGAGGCAGTAGCAGCATTGATATGGATGTAAGTGCAATACCATGTAAAGCTACAAGGGGGACGGTCTTCACTCATGTGAGCACTGGTGGGCCCATGGGGTAGCAACATTCCAGACTCAGCGCCAGGCGACTGCCTGGCGCTGAGCACCTCGTTTGCTGACAAGCAGTGCACCTCCGACGAGAAGGTAGGCAGGGTGTAGAGTATTTTTTTAGACACGATAGATTTTGTATGGCAACAACATGGTGGTGCTTTCATGTTAGTGGTTGTGCTAACATGCGGTGCAAAGTAGTCAGATTGACTCCCGCAACTTTATGTTACCTTTCAAACCAACACTTAGGTATTGTTTCACAGTATGTCACCAAATCACAGTCAGCATGGCAGCAGCTATTACAAATGCTTTGCATCACCAGAATGTGCTTGCAAACTTCCTTCATGCAGCGAATGAAATGGGCAATCTCACACACCCGCATAGCACAGCTTAGGTTTAGGGCTCCATAGTCTATCGCTGGTCCTCAGTTGAGCCAGTGTGATTTATTGCTCTGTTGCAGGGCCCGGTCGGAGCATGCTACAGCCACCACACAGCTACAGGAGCTACAGCAGCAACACCTAGTAGCCGCAACGTCTGCAGCTAGTGCTGCAAAAGCTATAGCAGCAGCACATGCCAGCCAGCTACAGCAGCTGCAGCAGCAGCACCAGGAGCAGGTAGCTGATTTAGAAGCACAGCACAAGGCAGCAGCAGCTGTTGCTGTTAAAGCAGCAACTGCTGCTGCACGTGAAGCTGCTTTGCAACAGTGGCATAAGGAGTGGAAGGCTGCTGTTGAGGAGGTTCAAAAGCAGCTTGAGGAGCTTGGGCTGAAGGGTGGGCAGGTCCATGGGGAAGTGGAAGATCTTTCTCGAGAGGTGCTTGGAGAGATCAGGGGTTGGGTTGAGGGTTGTGTGCAGGAGGTTCGTGGCTTGAGGGAGATGGGGAGGGCATTGGGAATGGAGGTTGAGGTGCTTCAGAGCAAAGCTGTTGGGGATAGGACGGAGCTGCAGCAGGTGCAGAAGCAGCTTCAGGGTTTAGGACCTGAGGGGCTGGAGGGGCTGCAGCTGGAGCTCAAGGCAGCTAGGTGAGGAGCTGAAAGGGACGTCACAGCTTGCTCGGTAGAAATGGGGGAGGGAGGGGTGGAGGTACTGGAGAGACAGAAGGAGATAGGGGCCACGAGGGCAGTGTGGAAACATAGGGAACCCGGTAGAGGGATGCAAGGGATGGTATGATGGAGCTGTTGCTTGCCTGTTGCTTGCTTGTCTCCTCAGCACAATGAACTTTGCTGGTCTTTGTTCTAAGAACAAGAGCAGTACTAGTGTCTGCCCTTGTGCATTATCTGCCCTCGTGCAAAGCCATTGAAAGTAGTTAGGTACCACAGGATCCCAGCCTTGCACGCCAAAACATATTCTCTTTGAGCTTTGTTTTTGCACCTTATTCCCTTGCCTTGGAGTGCCAAGGCCGACACCCTCCAGCACAGCATAAGATAGAGCCAAGGAAACATGTGCAACATCCTTTCTTCATTTCAGCTGCCTTTATAGCAGTACTGCCTCATCCTCTCTGCTGCCCTGGATTGGACCTTTGACATCAGGCCATCACACCAAACAGCTTTCTCATGACTTAAGAATGGATTCCCACAATCAAACCTCCATGGTGCTATAGGGTCTCCCAGATGCACATACACTGGCCTTTTCAGCCCTCTCGATGGCGTGCTCTGTTTCCTCGAAACCTTGTCACTGAATGTGGAAAGCTGAACAGAAGTGGAAAGCAGCTCACCTAATGTAGGATTGACGTCAATGCAACTACCTTCTCTCTGCTTCCACCACAGGATGAAGGCGGAGTCGCTGCAGCACCAGCTGGACGCCCTCATGCACAAGCTGGCAGCAGCACAGGCATCTAACCAGAAGCTACAGCAGCAGCAGCTGGAGGCACAAGATGGTTTGCAAGCTGCAAAGGCGGAGGCAGTGAAAGCTCAGTCACAGCTGCAGGATCTACAGCAGCAGCACGAGACACAGGAGCAGCAACATGCTTTGCAGCTTGCATGTTTTCGGCAAGCAGTAGATGCAGCAGAGGAAGCAAGAGTGAGGGCGGAGGCAGATGCAGCTGCAGCAGTAGCAGAGGCAGAGGCAGCAAGTGGCAGGGAGAAGCAGACGGAGAAGGAGCAGGAGGAGCTTGCTCGGCAGCTAGGGGAGTTGCAGGGTTGTGTGGTTGCTGGGGTCACAGCCATGGGGAAGAGGTACTTTAAGCAAAGCTTCTTGCATATGATGACGCAGACAGCGGGAAGCGCCAGCATTGCCGCCCCTCAGCCAAGCTCGAGCGCACATGGCAATATTGCTGCTAGCAACATTACTGGCAGCAATGAGCAGGGTGCTTGCCAGAGCAATGTTGCTCTTACTAATGATATTAGAGAAGCTAATGTGAAAGGTGGGGAGGGGGAGGGAGGGCTGCAGTATTTGAAGCCGGCAAGGGTAGTGCCTTGGGAACATCAGTTCTACTGGGAGTACCAAATGGTGTGCAGTTTGGGTTGGCAGCAGCTGCAGCAGCAGCTAGAAGCAGTGAAAAACAAACTGATTGTAGCAGCAGCAGGGGGCTCTGATGGTGTGAGCGATGGTTACACAGCAGGAGCACCACAACCACAACCACCAGCAGCAGCAGCAAATGATGGGCTGGGAAGTGCAGAGGCAGCTGCAGTTACACAGCTATCTGCACAGGGCTGTCCAGCAGAGGAGTTGAAACTAGTGTTTGCCCGTCAGCTCCTGCTGCTAGAGCTGGGTGTGGTGCAGGCCCTGGTGTCTTGGTGGCAGGTGGAACAGCAGAGGGACCAGCAAACAAGGTGAGCAATGTCAGGGGCACACTAGGGAGGTTTAAAAGGGTGAACAAGATGCAGACAGGGACAGGATACTTAAAGCATGCATGGGGAGGGGTAAAAAGGTTGGTTATCTTTGGCTCACTTGCTGCTGTAGAAACCTCTCATTGCTCGGGGCATGTGTAGCACACTGTGGTGCTTGTATCTTAAGGTATGTGGTGTCGTATTAGGTCAACATAATGGGCTCTTACAACAGCTATCCGGTCGCTTCAATGATCATGAATTACATAAACTTTGGTGCTAGCATCAACTTGGCACAGGATTGCTCTGTTGCCACGTGAGTGAAAGGCCGCCTTCTGCATGACGGACGTAGGCGAGAGGAGGACATGCTTTTTGGTTGCACCAGAGCTTCAGGTTTGGAATCTACAGCCATGTGTCAAGCTCTGCCATCATATATGCTACAGCCTCCTGAACCTCAGTACACTGCTAAGCATATGATGCTCCTATCACCGCTTGCAGGGCCCTTATCCAGCTGCAGCTTGAGCACAGCCACCAGCAGCAGCAGCAGCATGAGTACCATGCTCGCTCTTCATCTCCTACTCCAGGATATAAGCTACATAGCTGGCCTAAACCCAAGGCCCCTTCAGCTGCTGCTGGTGGTGGGCCTTGCTGCTCCAGCCCGATACTTGATCTGCATGCTAGCGGGATGGCTTCCTGTGAAGCAGATAACAACTGCAGAGGAGCTAGTGCAGACGAGCAGGGCAAGGGTGGAGCAGTAGCTCAAGATCAGCAGCTCTCAGGCACCTCACATCTTCCAAGGCGCATCCCTATTTGTGCTGACAGCATGGATCCTTCCAATGCCACTGCAGCTGCCAGTAATGCTGTGACATCTGCCCCTGTGATAGCTGAAGGGAGTGTCATATGTGGAGGATCTGCTTGCAGCATGGGTGGCTGTGTACCTCCTGTGAGTAAAGGTGGCTGTAGCTACTGCCATAGCTGTGGTAGCGCCAGCGAGACAGCTACAGCTAGCAACAGCTGCAGCAGTGGGGGCCAGAAGCTGACGGCTGAGCTGGTGAGGGCCATGGCGGAAGACAGGCGGGCGCTTGTGAAGCAGCTGAGGCAGGTCACGGCACAGCAGCAGCAGCTTAGCCAGAAGTGGCAGCAGCAGCAGCAGCAGCACCAGCATGGTGGGGGGCAGCTGGGGACCATGGAGGAAGAGCCATGGGGAGGGGGAACGAGCAGGTTAGTGAGGGGAGGGGCTAGCCCAGGTCAGAGACCAAGGGTATTACGTGGGGCTGAATGTAGGTGTAAGGTTGTTAGCATTTTCCTTGGGAAGTAAGAAGTTGGAACAGTAGGAGGTGGGTGGGCTGCACTGGTGGGTCAGTAGGGACAGAGCAGGACCAGGTTGCGGCTAAGGCTTGCATCCTGGTGAGTATATGAGCATTTGCTTGTAGCTGCTTCACATGCATTAACTAATACGAGAAGTGGCATGAATAGTACAAATTATGTTTAATGGATCAATGAGCTTTCAAACAGTCAAGTTGGGAATGCATATGTTTCCTGTGGACCCCTTTGGGTGCAAAGTGTGTGAGGCTGCTTTATGGCAGCATTCATGGGACCACAAAAGTAGGGTGGTAATTGTTGCACGTGCTGATGGCACAACTCACAACTGCTTGGGAAGCCACACATAGAAGCTGCTGTTACCGTTTGCCTCCCATGCAAGGGAAGATTCAAGGAAAGCAACCCGGCTTACGTGCTCACATGGCCTGAACAAGTGAAGTTTACTACTGTGTGGTGCAGGATGGATCCAAGGAGGTTTAGCACTGGGGATTTCCACGCAAACTACTACAGGGCTACCAGCAGCAGCCTTTCCCATTGCCGTGAAAGGAGATGCAGTACGCCTGATGTTCTTCTGCCAAGGGGAGCAGCGACTCAGGGGCCAGCAGCAGCAGCAGCTGGAACAGCAGTATCTGCAGCATCTGGAAGTGTGAGCGGCGAGATAAGTGCGCTAGGACCCGCAGGAGTAAGAGAGACTCAAAGCAGCAGCAGCAGCAGCAGAGCCGAGGTTGCTGAACTGAAGGCTGTCTTGAAGCTTGAGGTGCAAGGTGACGGTTCAGGTCAAGGTGGAGGTATGGTATCACGAGCAGCAGTAACAGCAGTAGCTGTTGATAGTGGACCAGCGGCAATGGAGCGCAATAGTGGGGAGGCAGCTAAAGCTGGTGCAAAGCCAGCAGGTGATGGCAGCAGCCGGGGTGAGGATGAGCATGTTTTGGTAGAGGGAACAGTAATAGGAACAGCTGGACAACAGGAGCTGATAGCTTTCTCCGACATTGGCCAGTCCAAGGCAGAAGGGGTTACAGCGCCACAAGACAGGGAGAGCAGGAGCAGAGTAGCTGATGCTGCTCTGCAAGGATATTCCTCAGCAAGAGCGGAAGGGATAGCAGCAGCAGTAGCAGGACCGGGAGCTGGAGGAGGTTCCACGAGGCCGGCATGCGTACCGCCGCTGTCTCTTACTCGTGCTAGCATGGAGGAGGTGGATACCATACTGCACCTTCTGGAACAGGTGGAGCTGCCTTCCACGCAATCACCACGCATAGGCAGCCCACGTCGGCTGCTACAACAACAGCAGCAGCAACAGCATGATGCTGGTGGTGTGGTGTGCCTAACATGCAGTAGCAGCAGTGCTTTCAGTGGCAGTCCCAGCAACATAATGAACAGCAGTGGCAGCCTTGGGTTCAGTAGTCAGGCAGGGACACCCAGACGGATGGGGGTGTCGCTACCAGGGGATTGGGTGGGAGGGTCTCCGAACCAGGACCGCCACCAGCAGCAGCAGCAGCAGCTGCGGAACGATGTCTATCAGCAGCAGAGCGTGGTAGGGGGTCAAACATCGAACGGCTCCTTGCACCAGCAGCAGCCTGTCACTTCTCCTCAGCAGCAGCTGCTAAGTTGTGCCCAGCGCAGATGTACTACAACAGATCTTGGAGTTCTCCATGTACAGAGGGCTCCCTCTGCTAGCCCATGCACCTCTGCTGCTGCAACCGCTGGCTGTGCGGCGGGTGGTGGCACTCCCAGCGCCTCTAACAGGCGAGTGAGTGGGACGGGTAGTAATGCTGGTGGCAGCAGGGGCCAGGCAGCGTCCTGGGGTGGCGGGTTCAAGGGGAGTGTAGGATTCAGTGGGAGCCGCCCAGTGAGCAGTAGCAGCGGCGGCAGCAGGGGAGGGGGCAGTGGAAATGGTGCTCGTAAGAGCAGCAGTGGCAATGGTGCAGGCAGCGGCAGCGGTGGTGGTGGTAGTAATGGGGTTCTGCCAGAGGTGCTGCTGGCACGGGAATGGCAGAGCCAAGGGCTGCACTGGCAGCAGTCGCTTAGAACAGCAGGCATTGCAAGCCTACTAACAAGGCCCCTTGGTATCACCACAACAGCTGTAGTCTCAGGACCCAGTAATGGGATTCCTGCTGCTGTTGGTGGTGCTTCAGTTGCAGGCAGAAGGTCGTCTGGGTGTGGTGCAGGTGCTGAAACTGCGTGCTGTGCCACTTCTGCTGGTGGTGTTGGTGAGTTGGGCGCCACCATTGGGCTAGGAGCGGCATCAGGTGTAATTACAAGAAGTAGTAGCCATGCTGGCAGCAGACCTGATGTTGCTGCTGATGCCGGAGGCTTATCAGGTGAAGATTTAACACCTACGCGGAGGCCTCCAAGCAGCAGCAGACAGCCAGTGGCTACAGGCGGTAAGGGTGTTGCTGTGGCAGACAGTAGTGTTGGGAGCAGACCAGCTTTGCCCCGTATCAGGGCGCTGTCCTGGGGAACATCCACCCGCAAGCGGGGATGAGAGTGCTGTAACTTAGAAGCACAGGAATGCCTGCAGTCCTGACGGTCGACAACGAGTAGATCACTTAAGTCGATACGCGAGCGCTCGTTTAAACGTCAGCCGAGTGGCCGAGAGTTGAAGGAAACGGATCATCTTTATGCCTTTACGTGCGGCGAGAAAAGAACTCTGTCACCTGAGGCATGCTAGAGAATCCGCGAACCAGTGTCACAGCGGTTCGGTTCCATGCTGGTGCCGGTGCTGCCAGTGCCTCTAACTTCCGAAGCCGGGTCAGCAGAAAACTGTCTGACCTTCTTTCCATAAAACATCAATGGCACCTCGCTATTTCTGCTAAAAAAGCCACGGAAAAATGCCAGCCACGGAAAAATGCTAGCAGTCAGCACGTGGTTGCAATGTCCCGTACCACTGATAACCCACCACGCACCACAGTGGCCCGACAAGGCGATGGCACATATACAACGGAACAGCGGCGGCAGACGCCCTGATATCACTTTCAATACAATGCTCTGCCACATGGCAGTACTACCGGCAAGTCCAACGAGTACATGCCTGCTGTACAAACAAACAAAGAAACGTTAAGGTGTGGCTGCACCAAGGCAGCTAGGTCGAAACGACCAAACACACCGTACAACTATCGCATGACTATATCCCAATACAATATGCTCACAGGGATGCATACTAGAAACACAAACAAACCAGAACCGAAGTCAGGGATCATTTGCCACTGCATTTCCATTGATGCAACTTGCAAAACCCCACTAACAGCCTCTCCACATACTCCACCCAAAAGAAAATACACATACTCCACCCAAGAGAAACCATACGGTAGGTGCAAGGCTTGTCCTACAGCTAGAGGCACAACCTATGCAGCAGCATGCATGTACCAAGAGCAACAATCAACTCCTCCAATCGCCACACCTCCCATACATATGTCTGGCACCTCACTTGCGAATACTCACAGCACCCTGATTACCAGATTACCAACTAGCCCAGAAGGGCGTCCCATGGGAGCCAATGAAGTCTCACAGGGCCAAAAACACCAACGCATGACCACAGATCCAGACATAACTCATGACATGGACAGACGCTACCGCCCAGAGCCAGAGACAAAGTCCATCCTCCGGCTTCTCCCCCCCTCATACTCATCATGCCCCCCACCCCCACCAGCTGCCATACCCCCTCTTGATCCAATGCCATCCAATGCATTCTTCTTCCCCTTGCCACCCTTGCTAACCTCCTCCATAAACTGATCCAACCCAAAGGGATCTGCTTCCTGAGCAGCAGCCTCATACTGCACCCCCCCTCCTGCCTTCTGCCCGCCCTCGGCACCCTGGAAGCCTTTATCAGCCTTGAACTTCTCAGTGCGAATATCCCCATCCCCACCCAGCCCCGCATGCACCTCATCATCAGCATTCTTATTTCGCTGGAACAAGTGATGTGTGCCGCGATCAGCGAACAAGGGCTTGTCATACAAGTTGTACTGATCCTCCCCACCAAACCCTTGCGCCATACCCTGTTCCTGGTTGAACAAGCGGCTGTCATACTGCACCTCCTGCCCTCCAGCTACATTCGCCATCCCCAAAGCCACCTTCTCACTAACATCACGCTCACGATCACGTGTGACCTTGCTCTTCTTACTGGGCCCATGCCCATCTCGAGCCTCTAACCGCCGTTCCCGTTCACGCTCCCGCCGCCGCTCTTCCCTAACTTCATCACGTTTTCTGCGCTCCTCACGCTCCAGTGCAGTCTCCTGATGCTCCCCACCACCCCCATAACCCCGCTCCTCCTCATATCCGCCCCGCCGCCCCCGGCCACCACCCCGCCTTTCATCCGGTGAAGAGGATGGTGACACCGACCTATTTCCCCCCCGTCCCACCCCACCCTCTGATGGCGGCGGAGGGTAAGCAAAACCGCCGCCACCTGCTGCTGCTGCTCCACTGCCATAAGCCCCACCCGCATCCACCCCCCGTGCTGCCACACCTCCCGAGGCTCCCCCCATCCGCTCCATACGCGCCTGCATTGCCAGCTGCCGCAGCTCTTGCTCCTTCGCCTGCTTCTGCCGTGCAATCATCTCCGATTGAACCTTAGCACGCAGCTCCACAGCTTCGCGTGCTTTAGATTCCGCAACATTCAGTGCTTCGTTGAAGCCCGCAAACTTGCTGTTGATCGTCGTCTCCTGCAAGCCACGACCGTCAGCAGCAAGGCGCTTGTCCAGCGGGATGGTGTAACCCTTAGCATTCTTCCAGTTGGAAATGCAAGGTGGTATCTTCCATTGCTGCTGGTCTTGGGCCGTCACGGGGCGAGGGGGCGAGTGCATGACTGGAACAGGCGGGGAGCCTGTGCCACGAGGCACCTTGGTATGCCGGAACTTAGGAGGCTCCAAGGGGTCCACAGGCATGTCTTGCATCTTGATGATGCGCTGCTTTGCGCCTGAAGCATACTGGGCCCCTTGCTGTGAAGGGGTGTACTTGATGTAGGTTGGGCCGCCAGGCTGAGGGGCAATGGTGCTTGGCTGGCTGACAGCTAGCTTCTTGTCCACCAGCTTCTGAATAGCTGCTGCGGTCTCCTTGGCAGTCTTCTCCTCTTCTTCTTCATCTGGTCGGACCAGGTTCTGCGGGCAGCAGGGCCAAACACATGGGTCATGCACTGGTAAATGGGTAATGGATTTCATGCACTGGCCGACTGGCTACTACCTTGGCCACTGCTGCATGGACATACAAAATCTTCCCAACACCTGGTGTATTGGTAAGGCTAGACATAAAGCAAAGCACCATCAACCATACCCAAGCACTGCAATATGAGCAGTTACATGGGCATTCTGGCCCACGATGAGGCGACTGACAGAGCCACATGCGGTACACATGCATGGGTGTCTGTAGCATAGCTGCAGGCGGCCATTTTGGCTTGAAAAACACCACAGGATATGGTGCAGCTACATGTAGGCTTGTTCGTCGAAGAACCCCCGACCTTGGTGTTACAATCTGGCCAGAGCATACGACCTGGGTCGCATCTCATACGTAACGACTAACGCTTTAGATTCATGCAGACAAAGCTTGCAGAGATACTCCATGCAAGATTGTGGTAGAGTTGCAGAGGTGCTTGAGATAGCTCCAGTGACCACTGCTCATTGCCACAGGGCACGCCCAACGCATCTGCTTCAAGGCAAAGCTGGTGACAAACCTGGGGCAAGCATAGTGTCCTCACCTTGGCGTCCATTAAGTCGAGCTTAGGGACCAGCGCCTTATGGTCCGAGTGGATGACCGTCTTGTGCTTGTTGGCACCCTGCCTCAGGATAGCATCGTAGCTGACGTCTCCATCGGCATTAACGCTCACAGCCAACGTCCTGTTGCCACGACTAGCATCTTCCCCCATGCCAAGAGGGTACTGGGCTACATGTATCTCTGGATAGGCTCCGCCATCGCCAAAGTCCTCAGGGCGACGAGGCACCCAGCCTTGCCGCTTTGGGTAGCGGGGAGGCTCCTTTGTTACTATGGCTGTGCTTGTAGACTTGGGAGCAGCAGGAGCAACAGGGCCTGGATAGCTCTGCTGCCTAGGGGCTGGTAGGGTAGCAAGGAGAGACATGCTGTCGCACGCACTGCTCAAGCACCCCCTGCCCAGGTGCAAGAGCTTGAGCTTTCGCTAATCTGGTTAAGCAAGGTATGAAGTAGTTTCGGCACATACACGCTCCCAAATTTGAGGCTGATGTGCTAGACCTTGGGCTTCTCAACTCAGGTAGGAGACAAGCATCGCACGGTACGGACCAGCGGGCGAAATCACAGATGCGTGTGAGCGTCGTGGGTGCAAATCAGGCTCATAACTGAATCAGGCTCATTGCTGCATCCATGATGGCTAGAGGCCTTAAACCCTACGCCCTGATTATTAATTGGGGAAAAAAGACGTTGCGAAACCAGAACTCTCCAAGTTACAAGTTACAAGTTACAAGTGTGAGGATTACTGAGGAACTTCCTAACAATGAGCCAACGCACCAACAGGTTGTCAGCTCAATTGCCATTAGGGATCCGGGAGGGTCGGCGCTGGCGCACAAGAGCGATGCAGTATTCTGCAACGTCTTTGTCGTTGTAGCCTGCTGAGCGCAGTGAACTTGGCAGTATTCAGTTGCCATCGAACATCTCCGCCACGTTGGGCACCGCCCTCTTTGATACAGCTAGCCCATACCCTGGGGTGAAGCATGCGAGCCGTATAAGTAGCCCAAGAAGGTTCTTCAGCGATGAACCCAGCTTTTGGAGTGGCTGCGCCCAAGCAGTATTGGCAGCCTCCGACCGCCTGCCCTATTTATTAATAGGGCACGTATGTGTCAACTGTAGTGAACTGAAAAGCCATATCTCAGAAGAAGTGCATCCACCTGCATGGGTGTTGGACCCGATAAGAGCCGCAGGGCTCATATAAGGTAGGTGTCACAAGGACGGTTGGGCCACGTGGTGCGGAACTAGGCACGTGCCAAAGTCCTGTTTCTCTTGGTTGTAAAGCCACACCTTTGTGTGCCCCACATCCCTCAAGTACTACGACGAGGAGCTCCTCAATGCAGCAAGATGTCTGCGAAAACTGCACGTGAAGGATGTCCTCCCACAGATGGGAAGCAGTCAAGACAGGAAATGACCCCCCTCGTATGCTCGTACCTAGTATCTAACCCTGAGTAGTTTCTTACTTGCTGCAGTGACGGAATCCAGGCTGTTCGATGGGCTGTCATTGCTACAGCAGCTGCAGCAACAGTGTGGAATGCTCTGACACCCAAAAATCAGCTAGCTCGCACTTACTTCCATGGCAGACTGGCTGATGCTCTGAGCTGGCTTCCATTCCTCTTTGCACTGGTGGGGCCAGCAGGGCTACTCGTGTTGGTGAGTTTCCACAACTAAGCAGCACATTCAAAGTTGGAGCTTGTTTTCTGATACAAGCTGAAAGGACATCATTTACCCCTGCTGTAGCATTTAATGCTGGTCAGTTCACCCTGCTGCTTGCAGAGCATGTAGTGTTCAGCAGCGCAGCCACTGCAGCCATAACAAACAGTGTCTTGATTCTGCTTTTGCCAATCACCCCACCTCGCATCACGCCCAACTACCTTTCACTGCATGGCTTCCCCCAGAAAGCACTGCATGCACATCCCTTTATGTGTTGCTGAACTAGAATGATTCTGAATATCCGCCCGCTCACCAGTGCATGTTATGGTGTGTTTGCTTAATCCTACATAGCAGTCCGCTTGCCGTTGCCTCACCTTGGATGTCTTGTTTGTTCATTGCGTCCCCCCCCCCACCACCCCCGCAGGGTCCCCTTCATGATCAGTGGTATGCACTATCAGGCGTCCTCCAAGACACCCACCAGTTCAGCTTAGCCACTGCAGATCTCGCTGAGACCCTAGTCAATGGCGCCCATGGCAACACAGCATCTGACAACAGCAAAGAAGCGTACAAATCTCTGCACGAGTCACTGCTGATTTGGAATGCTAATCTGACTGAGCTGGAGGAGCGAGCAGATGCCATCAGCCGGGCACTGGTGATCATGGGGGATGGTGATTTTGAGCTAGTTGGATCATCAGCAAAGGTAGGACACCTCATTGTCTGCTAGATAAAAACAGCACCAACAAGTTTATATGTCTGCTGACAGCTGAGTGGGGCGACTACGAGTATATCCAGACACCAAAATGCAACTTTGCCAGAAGCTGAAGCAGTCAATTGCACTGCTTTTCTCTGATACATGCATGCTGCGTTTTTTGCAAACAACTTCAAGCAGTGAGTTTGCATCATGCATCCTTTATTTGTGTTAAGGGAGACCACTGCACAGCCCATCCTGTATTTTTAAATATTTACATATTTTCTGCCTTTGAAGACAGTCAGCTGCTCTGAGGTGTACTTGATGCCATTCTATCTGCACAATTTCATGCGCAGGCAGATGATGGCCCAGCCCCTCAGCCTGCTCCAGACCTCGAAGCACAAATCCGTACAGCAGCAGCAGCAGCAGGAATTCAGTTAAAACCTCCACTACAAGCAGTCTCTGCATCTTCAGAAGGCATGACAAGGTCCCTCAGTAGTGATGTTGACGTCTCTTCTCCTAGCACCAGCAGCAGCAGCTTTGACGGCAGCAGCTGCAGCAGTACAGACGCCTGCCCCAGTAACATCAGCAACATCAGCAGCACCAGCAGCAGCAGTTCTACCACTAGTCGCAGGGCTGAAGAATATGACCTCAATCAGCTTGAAGCCCAGCTACCCCGTCTCTTACCTGTAGCACTTGGAAGCTACACCTTATCTGGCCGTAGCTTTGATGTACTGCCGACCCGTTGGCAGGAAGCCATAGCATCTTGGCTGGCTGATGATCTGGAGTGGCTGCTGTGGTTGTACATCCCTCTGGCTCTGTGGGCCTACTTTGATGATAGCATGCCACTGCAGCTAGTGGTTATGCAGCTTAACCTGCTGCTGCTGGCACTGGGACTCAGGATGAAACAGGTGGGCAGGGGGAGGGGGCACCAGGAGGGCATAGGTGACTCAGAAGCACGTGATAGTGTACATACCAGTTTACCACCAGCATTAGCCTACAGCACACTTGTTCAGAGCATGTGGCAGTCTGGGGCACGGGGGTGGAAAGGGCAGTTTAGGCCTAGGTGGAGGTGGGAAAGGGGGGGGGGAGGCGGTCTTGCGGCAGGTGGGGTTGATATGATTCAGGCATGTGTCATGTTTGGAGAGATGGGCAAAGGGTGGTTCAGGCCACTATGATGTGTTTGGTACGGGGTTCATGCAGTTCAGGCCGTGGAAGAGGGCTACAGGTTCAAAGATTGGGCAGTCTGCGTTGCATCTGGCAGGCCTGCCGTGACCTTTAGGTTCGCTGTGGTGTGTGGTGTAGTGGTGTAGTGGTGTAGATCTGCAGGAGGGTCAATGCTGCCTGGGGCCCTCCAAAAGATGACATGGTTGCGTGTTTGGGCGCACAAGACAGCATTGTCATAATAGATGAACACACAGCTGTTTTGACTACAGCTGAAGGTGCAGGGACTAAGGGATGTTTGCTATGGCATGTCATTAAAAGTAATAAAACCCAAAACGCTCATTTACCAAGACAATAGCCGTAGTTAGATGGCGATGGGGCCTCATAATCCTTGTGCCAACCGCACATGTGTACTTGATTGCATGTCTTGCTTGTCACTCCCGTGTCCTCAGTCAGCCTACACACTGGAACCCAGCAGACCTCCTGAGATATCTCCAAAGTCAAGACATTGGCAAAACATGGTCCCCAGCTTTTTCTTATAAACAAACAGAAATTTAAGGTGTGGCTGCACCAGGGCAGCTAGGTCAAAACGACTAAACACACAGGGGTCGATCCCCATTTCCCTACTTAGATCCGCTGCTGCTGCGCCATGCAGGTGGATGCCAATGTCTCCTCAGCAGTTGATGAGCTGAAGTCTGTGGTGTCCTCCTGGCTCCTCCATTCCCCTTGGGAGGACAACACAGATGTTCTGCTACACCAGCTGATGTTCCATCAGAAGTTACAGCTCATGATGTCAGATAGGGAGGGCAGCAGCTTGGGTATCAGCCTGGTGCTCCCTCTGCTGGGAGGGATGGCCTTCAGCTCTACACTGCTGCTCACGACGGCAGCAACAAGTGCAGCAAGTGAGTCTGTTACCTTATTTGAAATGCTTTAGCAGAACTGCCACAGGCCCCGCAGCCTAAGCTGTACAAGTGAGTATATCTGTAGACCTTGGAAGCCATGTAAGATGACTCTGAGATTGTTGCAGCGGATCATCATGGTAGTGAGGTCAGAACTAATTAAGTTGTCACAGCCCCAAGTCTTGCATGTGGACATAGAGAGAAAAGAACGTAACATCTTTCTTGTCGCTCTTGCTTCTCATGCCCTTGCTGACCCTAGTTCATGTGTTCCTGCCCCTCTTACCTCCCTTGCTTGTTTCAGGTTGTGCACACAACATGTTGATGTACTTCCGACCAGAGCTGACCTTCTGGCACATGCTGACGCAGTTCAAAGATTGGTTGAAATCTAAACTGACAGGTAGCAAGGATGCTGAGCTGTCAGACTGTGATGCACCAGCCTCTCTGTATGATCAGCTTGGCGGGGAGCCTGCCATTCAGCTAACAGTGGACTTGTTCTACAAGCGGGTGCTAAGGGACCCTCAGTTGATGCCCTTCTTTTCAGATAAAGATATGGATTACATCAAGAAGAAGCTGGTGAGAAAGGGTTTAACAAGGCAGGGGTTTAACAAGACAAGGTTATAACAGAGTAGGGGTTAAGTAGGCAGGGGGTTAAAAGGCAGGGGTTGTACTAAAGTTTCATGCTCCATGCTTGTTAAACCCATGGGGTCGTATGCTGAACCTCTTCAAGCACCCACGCTGGAGGTCAAAATATGAATTAAGATATGGCATGCATCTGTAGCTCTCTGTAGCTTTCACTGCTGTGAGTCCGTGACCCTGGCTAGGCTGGCCAGGCCATGATTTTGGTGACTATCATAGGCAGGAGGAGCCAGCCCGTGGTAGTGGTCCTGGTGCCTCTCCATCACTATCACGCTTGGCTAAAGCCTGTGTATCCTGTAACACACTGCTCTTAGTGGTGAGCTGCTAAGGCGGGTAGAGGTTAACGGGTCAATGAAGGCGACCAGCCTGCTATGTTCACCTGACAGTGCACGTGTTGAAAGATCCACAACAGATCGATTCAAGTGATGATAGTCAATATACTGTGCATAAACAAGAGTTATGGGGTTGGGGACTTCGGTTCTATGCCTGACAGAGAAGCGTGTGTTAATGGTTCATATTGTGGCACTTGGGGAATCAGGCTATAAATAGTGGTGTTTGCTGCATGTTTTCACAGATCCTCCCCTGCATGATGCTGTTCTCAACCACTGCAGGTAGCTGGTAGGGGTGTAGCAGTTATATTTGCCACACGCTGCTTGGGTGGGCTCGAGCTGTTTGCAAAGCTGGTGTCCTGCTTTGTTTGCTTTCGCTTCCCAAGCTGATAGCTGCATCAAGCAGGTTGACTGTGGGCTGCTTGCTTCTTGCTTCTCTATCTGTGAGAGAGAGAGAGAGAGATCTAAGCGAGGAGACCGTGTATTGTTCTCCAGCGTGGGATTGTGGGAAAGGTTCCTTGGTGTAAAGATTACACGGATCCCTTACCATTTCTTTACCTGTGCAGCTGCCACTGCAGGTGCTTGTCTTGCACTTCCTCTCTGCTGCCTCAACAACTACACATATGCACTTGTACTTTTGGTATGGCTCCCTCTCATCCCAGCCTGCCATGCTGTTTTGTTGACCCAGATCATGTTCATCACTCGTGCCTTTGGTGGTCCTGATGGAGGTGGTGGCCCCACTGACCTGCGGAATGTCCACCTGCCCCTCATTGCCCGAGGGGGTCTGAACCGCCAGCACTATGACATCACTATGGGCCACCTACTGGCTGTACTGAGCCAGCTCCACATCTCATCAACATGCATAGCTCAGGTGAGTGCAAGAATGTTTGCTGCTGCCTCCGTAGATGAGCTCGGACAATGCAGCCTATTATGTGCACATCTGGCAGCTATCAGTTCACTGCTGATGTGCTTCTCTTGTGCTAGCTACTGCTACTGTGCTGACTGGTTGGCTTGCAAACTGCTTCCTGTCTTCTTCCCATCATGTTAGCCCACGTAAATCCCAAGTGCAGTGCAACATGATAAGAGTACTTGAGTAGTTACCACAGGCTACACCGCCGTGCATGTGGTTTTCTCCTCATATTGTCAGTATAAGGGTTTGAGGTGCGGGGCCTATGGCGCTTTGTGCTATGGCATGTCATGAAATGTGACAATAATATGACTGTGCTTGTGGTGCTGTTGTAGGTAGCAGGTACTGTGGCACCTCTGCGGGAGATGTTCAAACCCGCTTGCATGAAAGAACAGCTGGTTTCTGCAGGCATCTCCTGGAACTGGACCTCTGTTAAATTGGTGGCAGAAGCAGCAGCAGAACACCCCCAGCTATCAAAGCTGCTGTCAGCATCAGCCGAAGGAGCAGCAGCAGCAGACGACACCAATAATGCAGTGGATGGCGTCAAGGAGGCGCAGAGGACTGCCAGCAGTGGTGGCAGAGACGTTCTGGGGTGGACGTGTATATACAAGGATGTCTGGGCGGCAGTGGAGCCCTTCCTGGATGGTGAGTGGCGGACTTTTGAGAATAGCCCCGCAGCATGCGAGGAGCTTCAAACTGAGTCAGCGTAGCTGTACCACTAGTTTGGGAGGAGCAGTGGTGTACAGTAGTATGCAGGACATCAGGAGCTCAGCTGCTACGTACCAGGGCATAACATTGCCGGTGACTGATCAAAAGTAGGAGTGGGGTGCCGTGTATGTGTGATCAGCATTGTTTTCTGAGAACTTGTGGCAAGCTCCTCTCAGGTAGGCAGGCTAGTTAGTTGTAACTGACAGCATGACTTCAGCTTCCTGACAGTCATTGCTTCAGAGAGAGAAGTGTGGCCAGGCAACTTGCAGCATCCCTTGTGACAGCTTCAGAAGCAGCTCACTCCACTTAAACTCCAGTACTAGTGAGACTGTTTTCTGCGTGGGCCCCCGCTCCTGCTTATGCTAACCTTTAGGTCACACTCATGCTCGACCTGCATCATTCCTGCACACTTCAGGTCTTGCAACCTTAGGATTAAGTACCAAAATTGTTTAGTACTGAGGCGGTCACGAACTGTTGCCACATATAGGTATGGGCACATCTAAAAATATGTTGGAAGAAAGTTTGCAGGATTTTGGATCTAACAACGCTCTTGTTCTTCATGACCTGACGCAGGCTCCACAGGCCAGGATGTGAACGAGCACATTGCTTCCATTCGCAAAGTGCATGGGTCCAAGTTACAAGCAGCAGGCTGGACACCTGCGCTGTTTGACGAGCTGGTGAAGGAGATGCTGCCTGGAGTGCTATCAGAGAAGGGTCTGTGGGAAGCAGGGGTGGTGGAGGTGGTGGGGGCTCTGCTGCCACTCAGGGCAGTCACTGTATCTTAGGTGTGAACTGAATGGCTGCATTGGCGGAGCTGTTTTCCAGTGGCGGTGCACCTGCTGGTGTCATGCACGTGCATCTATCTAATGGAGCCTTTTTGCTGCTGGTGCCGTAGCTACTGCTGCGATTATTGTTGATTGGATTGGAAATAAGAGTCGTTTTTGCTGCTGCTGTACTGCTGCTCTGTATATAGCAGATCTGCAGTGGCTGCTGCCAGCTGCTTGCGCGGAGAGTTGTTGGTTTTCAGGCGTTCACTTTGGCTTTAGAGAATGTTTGTCCTGCATTACGGCCCGGCCGAGCCAAGAGGTGACTTATGTGTTTTCTTGCTTGAACAGTAGGGAGAAGAAAATTGATCTGTGATCACTACTTTGGGCTGCAATACTATAATTCAGTGCAGTGGTCATATAAAATACTTCAGTGCGAGAGTAGCCAATGTATGTGGCTGTAGACATAGTTAAGCGTCCAGCACCTGGGTGGCACATTGGTTGGCACATTGCTTGCCCTGAGCAAGGCATGAAACTGCTTGGCTGCTGTTGACTGGATGGGTCAAGTGGTCAATGCACGGCAAGTCGGACTGGGCCGGCCTGACATACATTGGCTAGCAAGGGATTTAGGGTGGTCTGGTGGCAGCCGTTGTGTGAGTTTTGGACAGGAACTTGAGTATGCCGTTCGAGCCTAAGGTGGCTCCTTGTAGGTGGCACTGCTTCCACCGGCGCCCCGCATTGACGGGGCCATTTGGTAATTGGAAACTGGTTACGCCACGGCAGATACTTGAGGTACTAGCGCCTTGGTGTATGTGTGGGATTATGAGCCCGCCTGACCTATCGGATACGGTAGAGCATTGCAGGTGCAGGCATTTGTTTTGAGTTGGCTGCGGCTAGTGCTTTATGCTGAGAATCAGCTGACCGTAGGCAGGCTGGGCTGCATCTACAATCCCTGGTGCAAGTGGTTGGTCTGTTTGATTGCCTTTAAAAACTCCTTAAGTGTTTGTTATGTTATGTTACCTCTCTGGGCCGCTGCCTGCCACACCATGTTTGTGTCTTTGTCTTGCAACCAGCAGTGCTGCATGATGCGTTGGCAAAGTCACCTTGTTGGTGTGGGGAGCTGGCAGGTCAAGTCCTGATGAAGGCTTGCTTGAACTAAACAATTTTGTATACGTAGTTGCGTAGCTGTCCTTACTAGTGGTCTATCTCAATCAATCGTCAGGTGCCATCAGTCAGGTGCCATCAGTCAGGTGGTACTGATGTGGTGGATTTACCAGATATCTTGCTCCCGGCAGGTCAATATTTGGATATGTTTGATTCGGAGTCGGAGCCAGATGTTCCTAGTGATTCGTCTGATGAGGAACTGGTTGAAGTCTAGATAGCTACATGCTTGGGTATTAGCCTTGGTTGGTGTGCTGGACGTCTTGGGTGGTACATATGCGGTGGACTTACTGGACATCCTGCTTGGTTGGTGCTCTGGATTGTGTTTGATTTGGACACACCAATCAGTCTCCTGCTGGTGATTTGTTTGCTGGTGCTACTATTTGCCGTGTCCGTAGTTGGATGTCTGCTTGGGTATTCCTCTTGCTTGGTGGTATGAATTCCATTGTTTTTGGACCCATCCGATGGTGCGTTTGGTCGTTTCGACTTAGCAGCCCTTTGCGGTTGCCGCACCTTAAATTTTTGTTTGTTTGTTTTGTTCGTACATGGCCACTGTGTGCATGCACTGAGCCCGCCCTCTTGCACCCCTCCGTTCCTGTTGCCAAGCCTTTTGTGTTTGTTGCTTTAGCATTTGAAGAACTAACGACAGGGTAGCTCAGCACTACTGTTACACGGAGCGGCCACTGAGGCCTTGTGCCTCCAACCTTCCATGTGGCTTGGAGGTCATAGGACTGTCGACACCCGTTCGGCAAGTTTTTGGCAGTGCGGGACCATAGGACTGACTAGTAACCGACTTCTAGCCACCTCGCCTCATTAGAACTTCTCTTTTACACCCGTTCGCAAGTGAGGACGATCGTCGTCACTTGGATGTGCATCTGCTTCAAAATTCATTGGGACGTTGAATGGTCATGTCTCTTTTATTGCGAAGTCGTGGTGTCGGGGTTGACTTGATGTGTATACAGTGGCGCTATGCAATTATTAGGGCGAGCAGGAAGTGTGAAGGTCAACCTCTTCCAGCACGGTGTCTGATAGATGTTGGGTGAAGTGTAGCCCGCGCCATGGTCGATGAAGCCGAGTGGGCTGCCATCACCGTAGTACGGCCATCGTGGCCACAATTTAAGGACGGTCACCGGTACGGTACTTGCCACAGCAGATTGGTGCGGTGACCAGTTCTTGCGATTGGGAGCTATGTATAGCACATTCAGCTTTACAATGTGCCATCCAACATCTGCAGACCCGCCAGCCAGGCACGTACGGACAGAGTCAAAGCGTGGATAGAGTATCGATACACGTCTATCTCATAATCAAAAATACAAAGAGCTGTAATATTGCTGACATTGCCATGTTGCTGCTCCCCCCCCCCCCCCCCCAGCCTAAAACTAAATTGTCAAACTGAATGTTGTTAAGTGCTCTTGGTTGTAGCTTCCAAACTCTCTCAACTATCTTCAAGATATAAATACTGTTTGGAGTCATGCTTGGGTGCTGCACGGCCCAGAGGGCTGTGCAATGGTCTTCAGGCTGAAGTCACTGCTCACGCCTCTGGTTAGTTGCATAGGTTCTCTGCATGTTTCAAACTTACTATGTCACTTGCAAGCGTGGTGCTCGAGATTTCTTCCGCACACCAATACATACAAGTATGCATGTAGCAACGAAGTCAGGACCAGCACTGAAGGGTATCTTGCACTGCCCGATCAGTGGCCAGACAGTCTGCTTGCTGGATACGGTATGCTGGCAGAATAATCATCTCTGTCCGTTATTACTGGGTCCAGTAGTGCCCCCTGCAACTTGACAAAGTTTGGACAAACAGCTGAGCTACTTCAGCAGCTATCAGATTATTACAGATCGGAATCCATATAGCGTTTGAACCAGCGTGTCAACAAGTACTGGTATGCGGTCAAACCCAGCCTCTGTGCATGGCAAACCCACAGAAAATTCCACATGCCATTTTAGTGTCCACCAGACTGCACTGTCCTGGACTCCCAAATACATGGGGACCCAATCTTATGGCGGCCCAACAACTCTGACAGGCAATTGCTAATCATGGCATTGAAAGATAACGACCCAGTACACATGTTGGTTTTGTCGCTTAACACCCTGGAGAGATAACTCCATTTTGCCCAAAGGTTTGGCGCTCAAGCAAAAAGCTCCGGAAATCTAACAATGGATAGTAGCTTGCACTCCTATACGCACACTTCTGCCTCAATTCTGGCTTGCAGGCTCCTTCTAGGCATACATAGCATCAGTCCCAAAGTGCTGCACACATGAAAACCTTTGATGGATCACAGTCATCATTGCATGCACTCTTTGAAAGCCTTTGGTGTATCACAGTCATCATTGCATGCAAACCTTAATGAATGGCAAACTTATCTCACCTAGTACTAGATATGTATGCATGCACAATGGCAAGGACCGTTGCACGCATGCCATGCCTTGAGCAGACATGCATATGAAAGCTGAAGAACTGAACAACTTGATAAGGGAGACTGTGTCTACATAGCCCTACTGTAGCACTCTATCTGCTCAGACAGCAGAGCCCACAGATGTGCCGCAGAGATAGACAGCGGTTCATGTTCTATCTCACATTGCCTGTGGGGCGATTGAATGACACCGATGAGCATTCGTGGCCCTTTAGCCAATGTATTTGCTCACTGCAGTTGGACAACTGAAAGCATACTGAAAACATTGCAGCCACAATGCACGTGCACCTCCCACTGCTGTGCTCGAGACCTCAGACAGCAGTAAAGAGCTCAGCCTTACAATCTTGAAGACTTTTCTTGAACTTCAGCCATCACACTCGGGTAGGTGACCCGTTAGATGACTGGGCTTGCATTCAGTTATACTAGGCCACGCACCTCCAGCTCGTTTGGATTGAAGAGCCCGCCTGGGATGAGCAGCATCAGAGAATTAAAACAATTGCTTTACATAGTAAGTATAGTCTGCAGAGACAAGTCTTTGATGAAGAGACTCAGTCTCAAAGCTCAGTTGGTTTTGCAGAAGCCGGCAAGATATCTAAAGTAGTGGTGCAAAAAGAAAGCAGGTTGAATGGCTGTGCCTTTAATTCCTAGCCACGTCTGCTGCTCTTAATATACAGGATGATGCCATCCTGTTGCATGACTTGCCATTTTGAAGCTAGCTGGCATGCATGCAACCAAAACCGAGAAGGGTGCATGGGTGGTCAGGAGTGCAGCCAGACACAACCCTTTGTTTGTTCAGGCGGATTGCTTAAAAGCTCACGTCATTAGGCTGTATTACTACATGATCTTGATCAGTAACCGCTCAAGGGCTGAAACCCTCTGGAGATGAATATTACGGTTGATCTGAGCTACACCTAATGGCCATCAATGCACACAACTGCTACAGCAGCTTTGTAGCAGAGTGTCCTGTTTCAACGACTTTTGCCCATTCTCCTGGGCTTTGAAGGACCCATGCTTGGACGGAGCTGTTGCGTTCATTGTCCGGCGTTTGACTGACCAAGAAGGGAACCATACAGTGGTCAATCGGGCCACTACATGCCAGTGGGCTAGTATGATCAGCTACCTAGGGTCCTAAGCTAAAGGACTCTGACACATGGCGAAGTTGAGAAGCTGACTGAACTAACCGGCAAATTGACTGCCATCGGATGGCTGCCTTGCCTGCCATGCCATGGGAAGATTAACATGAGCAAACATAGTATGAAGACACTGTGGATCATTTATGCATGGTACAATTGGCCATGTCACAGATCCCTTTATTGCTTAGCTTTGTGCCACATGTTAACAGCCTATGTTCTTGTTGCCTTAGTAAGTCATGCTGCAGGAAGGAACGGTACATAGGCACCAATGTGGTAGATGCCATGAATATATGCCATGTAACAGATGTTTAGATGGTAATATCTATACTTGCTACTGCTCCTTACGTACCTGTCCATTACTCATCTGCTGAGGAAGTTGCAGGTGGTCATCCTGATCTCATGTTTGAACACACCATTGCCATTGTCGCTTGATCTCATGCTGCCAGTTGCCCCAAAGAATTTGCCAGTTCCCCCGGTAATAGACCGGGTGAACGGAGCAGCCGCGCCGCCAGCTGCTGGGGCCCCATAGGAACCTGTGATGGTGATCTCAGGGTTCTCATTTCCAAGGTTATCGTTGTACGTAATGGTCAGGGTGCAGGTGTACACGTTCTGATCCGAGCGCTGGTGCACAAAGTTGCAGACGCCATCAACCCAA
Source organism: Pseudopediastrum boryanum (assembly GCA_963556185.1). Taxonomy (NCBI): domain Eukaryota; kingdom Viridiplantae; phylum Chlorophyta; class Chlorophyceae; order Sphaeropleales; family Hydrodictyaceae; genus Pseudopediastrum; species Pseudopediastrum boryanum. The sequence continues at coordinate 7,149,416 of OY744494.1, forward strand.
CCAGCTATTGCGCCTGAAGCAGAGCTGGTGGTGCGAAGGGTGGCGCTGACTGTGAAATAGCTGCCAGGATCTGGTGTATCGCCAAATGGGTTGGAGGTCTCATTTACAGGCCCGACGCTAAATTTGTCGGTCCTGCACATTGAAGATGGCAAAGGTAAAGCTTAGTATCTACTCAGCCTGTCAGTCGTTCGGCCATCGCGATCGATCTAGACGCAGCACAGCTACTGGCCTAGGGGCCTCGCCCTGATGCCCGTCGTAACTTACCTGTCATACAGCACTTGCGACAGAGTGCGGCAAAGGGGGGCCTTCTGCAGTGGTGGTCTTTTGATCGTAGCTTCGCTCGCGACCAGATCCGCCTCCTCAGCATAAACGAGAGTAACCGCTAATAACAGCGCAAGCGCAATTCGGGCTGCCATCCTGCTTGTAGGGACTACTGGAGTTCCCATTGTACGGGTACGCATACCAATCAGGTGATAGAGTATCATAAGACCATTCACCGCTTATACCGCGGCAACAGGGGCCAATTATAGGTATGCTGCACCGATTCCACTATGGCGACTGTCACTCTGAGTGAGCATTACTCCAATCATCCGACCACTCATTTCCCTACAATCAAAGTGTGAAGTTCACTGTAATACAGTTGGTTGCAAAAGTTTTGGCCGGAACATAAGGCTGGGGTTTAAGCAGCAGCAGCAAGACCTGATTTACAACCATTTATGTTTAAGAAAGTAAACAGGCAGAGCATCAATGTGCTGCAGTTGGTATGCCCAAGTGGTACCACAAGTAGCCTCGCACGCGAGACGTCCCGAGTTCGAGCCCCGGGCGTGCCCTATAAATATACTATATAAAAGCCAGCCAGCCAGCCTTAGCCTTAGCCGCAGTCGCAGACCAGCAAGCCTCCCCCCTGTTCCTATAGCCCTCCTGCTTTTTTTAACCTGGCTCTCCCCTTCCACCTCTGCCCCTCCTGTGGTTGCCAGCCCCACACCCCATCTGCTCCCCTCCCACAGCCCTCTCAGCTCAGCCTTGCACTTGCCCCAACTTCTCGCATGCCCTGCCTCCCCCCACCTGCCCTGCCATTGAACTGGTATAGCCCCTGCGCCTGCTTCACACCTGGTCTATATGCTACTGCCCCTAAACAGTAAAGAAAGGGCACCTGTGCCTGCTGGCAGTTCTCAGCATTTACCCCCTTAAAAAGCAGCAAAAATGCCTCCGCTGTCTCCCTTGCAAGACCCCTGCTTTTCTCAGCAGCCAAGCAACACAGAGCAACAGAGATGCTGACCGCACCCATTGGTGACAACCTGGACCTCATACAGAAGCTGCCTGTGCAAGAGAGCAATGAACGGCCATGCCATTTCACAGAAGCAGACCATTTCCTAACAAAATCTGAGTTTTGGGCCAAAACTTTTGCAACCAACTGTGTCCAATGTTTGCACCTCCTGTTTCCTCAAGTGCAAGCAGAGATAACAGCTGTGTCTAGCCTGTTGCAAAGAACTTGTTGATGCAATTATTGCCTGCTGTGCTAAATTGGTGGCAACCGCAACCGCATTGAGAAAGTGCTTGAGCTGACTTTTCAGATTTTGGTCAAAAGTGGGTACGCCCCTGTGGTCACCTGAGTTAGGGTGCATGGAATGGAACTTCTCCCATTTATCAGCAAGCTTTCCTTGGCTTTACAGTACCATGTCACTAGCTGCAGTCATGCATGCTCTGCACAGCAGGCCCCACATTAGCTATCCCTGCAATGCTGAGCATTGCTACAGGCAGCAAAAAGTGTGGTTTTCAACATGGATGCTTCCCCTGCTGGAGGGGCCCTGCTTCTGGCAATCTTACCATAAGCTTCACGGTCACTGCCAAGGATTCAGTATTAACAGAAGCTGGTGTGCTTTGCATGCCAGTTTGATGGTAGGAAGCTTCCTTCTACATGCTGCAATCAGCGGCGGGCGAGACGGGCCTATGCTGCAAGGCTGTCACCCACGCTGTCACCACCACTTTGGAGGACTGTTTTCTTTGTCACCTGTCACTGCTTGAAACAAGGTCTAGCATACCACAGAGTTGTTCACTGGGCCAGGCTTGTTGTAAAACAAGACATGTTACGCATATCCCTTCGGTGCAGCACCACCTTCTAGACCCGACGTGCCCTTGCTACTGCTGTTTTAACACTTTCCACCAGATCTTGCCATGATAGTGCTAGCAGATCTCTCAACAACCTCCTCAAAGCATATGTTTTTATTCAGCACCGCTCCCCCTTTCTACAATACCACATCGGCTATGCCAATCATGCTCCACCTGCAGAGAACAGCAGCTCGCTACATGTGCTGGGGGTATACCCTGCTTTGGGGGCGCCAGATATGCCCTTTGGGTATTCCGCATGGCACAGGCAGCTTCAGAGACAGCCCCTGCTCCAGCTGTAATGTCCTATGGCATGTGCTACCAGGGGAAGTGTGCAAGTCAAGGTATCTCAGTTGTTGGTATTTGCTTAGTGTACTGCTGCAGCTGGTGAGGGTAGGGGTAGGAAGGGCCCCCGTCATGGGTTGCCAGCACATGCAACAATTTATTCACCCTGGCTGTGACTGTTGCATAGGTCCAGCCCCTGGTACCTTAAACCAGCCCTGCCCCAAGCCAAAGCCCTTGCCTCTGTCAAACAGCAGCAGCATGCGCAGAACCAATGTCCACAGTGTCCAATGTTTGCACCTCCTGTTTCCTCAAGTGCAAGCAGAGATAACAGCTGTGTCTAGCCTGTTGCAAAGAACTTGTTGATGCAATTATTGCCTGCTGTGCTAAATTGGTGGCAACCGCAACCGCATTGAGAAAGTGCTTGAGCTGACTTTTCAGATTTTGGTCAAAAGTGGGTACGCCCCTGTGGTCACCTGAGTTAGGGTGCATGGAATGGAACTTCTCCCATTTATCAGCAAGCTTTCCTTGGCTTTACAGTACCATGTCACTAGCTGCAGTCATGCATGCTCTGCACAGCAGGCCCCACATTAGCTATCCCTGCAATGCTGAGCATTGCTACAGGCAGCAAAAAGTGTGGTTTTCAACATGGATGCTTCCCCTGCTGGAGGGGCCCTGCTTCTGGCAATCTTACCATAAGCTTCACGGTCACTGCCAAGGATTCAGTATTAACAGAAGCTGGTGTGCTTTGCATGCCAGTTTGATGGTAGGAAGCTTCCTTCTACATGCTGCAATCAGCGGCGGGCGAGACGGGCCTATGCTGCAAGGCTGTCACCCACGCTGTCACCACCACTTTGGAGGACTGTTTTCTTTGTCACCTGTCACTGCTTGAAACAAGGTCTAGCATACCACAGAGTTGTTCACTGGGCCAGGCTTGTTGTAAAACAAGACATGTTACGCATATCCCTTCGGTGCAGCACCACCTTCTAGACCCGACGTGCCCTTGCTACTGCTGTTTTAACACTTTCCACCAGATCTTGCCATGATAGTGCTAGCAGATCTCTCAACAACCTCCTCAAAGCATATGTTTTTATTCAGCACCGCTCCCCCTTTCTACAATACCACATCGGCTATGCCAATCATGCTCCACCTGCAGAGAACAGCAGCTCGCTACATGTGCTGGGGGTATACCCTGCTTTGGGGGCGCCAGATATGCCCTTTGGGTATTCCGCATGGCACAGGCAGCTTCAGAGACAGCCCCTGCTCCAGCTGTAATGTCCTATGGCATGTGCTACCAGGGGAAGTGTGCAAGTCAAGGTATCTCAGTTGTTGGTATTTGCTTAGTGTACTGCTGCAGCTGGTGAGGGTAGGGGTAGGAAGGGCCCCCGTCATGGGTTGCCAGCACATGCAACAATTTATTCACCCTGGCTGTGACTGTTGCATAGGTCCAGCCCCTGGTACCTTAAACCAGCCCTGCCCCAAGCCAAAGCCCTTGCCTCTGTCAAACAGCAGCAGCAGAACCAATGTCCACAGTTGGTTGCAAAAGTTTTGGCCGGAACATAAGGCTGGGGTTTAAGCAGCAGCAGCAAGACCTGATTTACAACCATTTATGTTTAAGAAAGTAAACAGGCAGAGCATCAATGTGCTGCAGTTGGTATGCCCAAGTGGTACCACAAGTAGCCTCGCACGCGAGACGTCCCGAGTTCGAGCCCCGGGCGTGCCCTATAAATATACTATATAAAAGCCAGCCAGCCAGCCTTAGCCTTAGCCGCAGTCGCAGACCAGCAAGCCTCCCCCCTGTTCCTATAGCCCTCCTGCTTTTTTTAACCTGGCTCTCCCCTTCCACCTCTGCCCCTCCTGTGGTTGCCAGCCCCACACCCCATCTGCTCCCCTCCCACAGCCCTCTCAGCTCAGCCTTGCACTTGCCCCAACTTCTCGCATGCCCTGCCTACCCCCACCTGCCCTGCCATTGAACTGGTATAGCCCCTGCGCCTGCTTCACACCTGGTCTATATGCTACTGCCCCTAAACAGTAAAGAAAGGGCACCTGTGCCTGCTGGCAGTTCTCAGCATTTACCCCCTTAAAAAGCAGCAAAAATGCCTCCGCTGTCTCCCTTGCAAGACCCCTGCTTTTCTCAGCAGCCAAGCAACACAGAGCAACAGAGATGCTGACCGCACCCATTGGTGACAACCTGGACCTCATACAGAAGCTGCCTGTGCAAGAGAGCAATGAACGGCCATGCCATTTCACAGAAGCAGACCATTTCCTAACAAAATCTGAGTTTTGGGCCAAAACTTTTGCAACCAACTGTGTCCAATGTTTGCACCTCCTGTTTCCTCAAGTGCAAGCAGAGATAACAGCTGTGTCTAGCCTGTTGCAAAGAACTTGTTGATGCAATTATTGCCTGCTGTGCTAAATTGGTGGCAACCGCAACCGCATTGAGAAAGTGCTTGAGCTGACTTTTCAGATTTTGGTCAAAAGTGGGTACGCCCCTGTGGTCACCTGAGTTAGGGTGCATGGAATGGAACTTCTCCCATTTATCAGCAAGCTTTCCTTGGCTTTACAGTACCATGTCACTAGCTGCAGTCATGCATGCTCTGCACAGCAGGCCCCACATTAGCTATCCCTGCAATGCTGAGCATTGCTACAGGCAGCAAAAAGTGTGGTTTTCAACATGGATGCTTCCCCTGCTGGAGGGGCCCTGCTTCTGGCAATCTTACCATAAGCTTCACGGTCACTGCCAAGGATTCAGTATTAACAGAAGCTGGTGTGCTTTGCATGCCAGTTTGATGGTAGGAAGCTTCCTTCTACATGCTGCAATCAGCGGCGGGCGAGACGGGCCTATGCTGCAAGGCTGTCACCCACGCTGTCACCACCACTTTGGAGGACTGTTTTCTTTGTCACCTGTCACTGCTTGAAACAAGGTCTAGCATACCACAGAGTTGTTCACTGGGCCAGGCTTGTTGTAAAACAAGACATGTTACGCATATCCCTTCGGTGCAGCACCACCTTCTAGACCCGACGTGCCCTTGCTACTGCTGTTTTAACACTTTCCACCAGATCTTGCCATGATAGTGCTAGCAGATCTCTCAACAACCTCCTCAAAGCATATGTTTTTATTCAGCACCGCTCCCCCTTTCTACAATACCACATCGGCTATGCCAATCATGCTCCACCTGCAGAGAACAGCAGCTCGCTACATGTGCTGGGGGTATACCCTGCTTTGGGGGCGCCAGATATGCCCTTTGGGTATTCCGCATGGCACAGGCAGCTTCAGAGACAGCCCCTGCTCCAGCTGTAATGTCCTATGGCATGTGCTACCAGGGGAAGTGTGCAAGTCAAGGTATCTCAGTTGTTGGTATTTGCTTAGTGTACTGCTGCAGCTGGTGAGGGTAGGGGTAGGAAGGGCCCCCGTCATGGGTTGCCAGCACATGCAACAATTTATTCACCCTGGCTGTGACTGTTGCATAGGTCCAGCCCCTGGTACCTTAAACCAGCCCTGCCCCAAGCCAAAGCCCTTGCCTCTGTCAAACAGCAGCAGCAGAACCAATGTCCACAGTTGGTTGCAAAAGTTTTGGCCGGAACATAAGGCTGGGGTTTAAGCAGCAGCAGCAAGACCTGATTTACAACCATTTATGTTTAAGAAAGTAAACAGGCAGAGCATCAATGTGCTGCAGTTGGTATGCCCAAGTGGTACCACAAGTAGCCTCGCACGCGAGACGTCCCGAGTTCGAGCCCCGGGCGTGCCCTATAAATATACTATATAAAAGCCAGCCAGCCAGCCTTAGCCTTAGCCGCAGTCGCAGACCAGCAAGCCTCCCCCCTGTTCCTATAGCCCTCCTGCTTTTTTTAACCTGGCTCTCCCCTTCCACCTCTGCCCCTCCTGTGGTTGCCAGCCCCACACCCCATCTGCTCCCCTCCCACAGCCCTCTCAGCTCAGCCTTGCACTTGCCCCAACTTCTCGCATGCCCTGCCTACCCCCACCTGCCCTGCCATTGAACTGGTATAGCCCCTGCGCCTGCTTCACACCTGGTCTATATGCTACTGCCCCTAAACAGTAAAGAAAGGGCACCTGTGCCTGCTGGCAGTTCTCAGCATTTACCCCCTTAAAAAGCAGCAAAAATGCCTCCGCTGTCTCCCTTGCAAGACCCCTGCTTTTCTCAGCAGCCAAGCAACACAGAGCAACAGAGATGCTGACCGCACCCATTGGTGACAACCTGGACCTCATACAGAAGCTGCCTGTGCAAGAGAGCAATGAACGGCCATGCCATTTCACAGAAGCAGACCATTTCCTAACAAAATCTGAATTTTGGGCCAAAACTTTTGCAACCAACTGTACACTGCAATTCACTGTAATGCAACGCCCGAACGAGCCCGCCGCAGCTTATCAGCCTTTCTTGGATCAGCCGCGCACCTGCCAGCTTTTAACCTGCACCGATCATCTAGGAGACATCTCATTGGTTTTGGGTGGTGGCCACAACTTCAGTATACGGTATACTCTTAGCCTTGTATGCGCCATGCCAGTCTGTCACGAACCCTGTTCTTCGCCCTTCGCTTGCACCCCTGCGCTTTTGCCGCCTGTACAAGCAACCTTCAAGAGCCCGCAGCAGCTGCAAGACCGCCATTGATCTCCGCACCATTTCACATAAATTTTGAAGCCACCAACCTCCTTCATCTTACATGGTCATGCAAGTGTCGATTATCCAAGATATGTGAAATGTGAAAATGTGATACCTGTGCAGCTGCTCAGGGCGCCTGTGACCGGTGCTTGCTACTTGAAGGCCTATCGCATCATCGGCAATGCCCAACCACAGACAGCATGCCCCAAACCTGCATCACTCATATATATACAGCTCATAACCCCTTAGACGTGCATACAAAAGAGCTCCTAACATTTGCGCTCTTAATGGAGTTATGTGCCAACCACACAGACACACTCATGTAAAGCAGTTGTCACGTGCTGCATCTTTAGTGCAGCTAGTATCAGTCCACCAACATTGCTTGAGATATTACAATAGTTATAGCACACCGAGGGTCCGAGTGCAGTCATCCCATCACACACCAAGGGCCTACTGTATGCCCAGAACACAGAATACGAAAGCAGCTCCACACTCTCAACAACCCAATGTCCCAAGACCACAACATTCTAGCGGCTCAACAAGCTAGCGGGTGGACGCTGCAAACAGCTGCTCTGGGCTGCCGCAGTACAGGTACACCCGCACTGCATCCGACTTGGAAGTGGAACCACGTAACCATAGCCTGACAGCTTATACCCAGAGACAGCCCTGCCCAACACAAACCTAGCCAAGGTAGCGGCTGTTGGCACACCTGGCTTCCTCAGCCTAACACACATCTCCAAATACTGCCGCACATGCACATCATAAGCCTTCCTTGTGGACTGAGCTAAATCTAACTGCAGCAACGCAGACAGCTGCCCATCTAGCATCTGCAAAAGGTCGTCTGACCACTCTCCCACTGGTTTCGGGGCCCTCTCCTGCCGCCGCTGCTGCTGACACCTTGTCATATATGTGAGGCATTCTGCAAGGGTGGGCGGGCGGGATCACAGACTAAAATTTTTACGTATGGCAACGCACTAGACGTTATACCATACGGGACCCAGGAAAGCAAAGATACCTCAGCAGCAGACATCTGCTGCTATATACCTGCAGCGTTGCTGCCTTACCCTCTACGGCAAGTTCCATTCAAAAGCAGGGTTTAGGGTTTGCACGTGACAACCCTGCTTTCCCTACAGGCGAGCTTAGGGGAAAGCAGCCGGTGCCCCCCCCCCCCCCGCGCGCCAGGTACGATCCCCTGGGACAGGACAAGTGAGACACAGACGCCAGGTACGTCAACGCCAACTCAACCCTGGACCACAGCTGTGAAATCACAGCTGCTGGCCTGCCAGCCCTAAGCTGTGTAGACGTGACACTACCAAGCACCCATCATACTGCTTACTCATAACTCAGGGATGCCCACCAGAAAGTCCTTCCACAGCGGAATCAATAAGCAAAATACTTCAATGCTGAATTAACACTTGCACGGGCCAGCAACTGTGGGAGCATCGGCTGCACTTCATCAGCCACACGAACTAAGGAGGCATGCAGAAGGCAGAGGGGACAGCAGGAACCAGAGAGATATACCGTTGCCACCAGACACTAAGGATAAGATAGGGTCCAAAGGTGCGCATGTGGCCCAGCCACAAAGGAGCAATTGGCTTTCATCACCAAGCTGTGAGCTGTGAGCCTGTCACAAACCCTGAGGGCTGCACGCGCATAAAATCTGCCAAGACTGCGCACACATTGGAGTTCATAAGGAGTTGTACAAAAATGGCCTCAGGCGTGTAGTGAACGACATGAACACTTCAACCTGCAAACAGCTCAAAGCAACAGCATTTGGAGCAATCATAATGTGTCAAGAGGCACTCACCACAAAGAGCAGGCAATACCGGCTTAATCCCAGTCAACACTAAACATGCAACCAGCTGCCCGACCTGATGGGGAAGCCCATGCAACCCTGGGCAAGACGCTCTGCAACCCCTTGACACGTGTGGACAACAGCATAGTGTGCTGACACAAAAAGGCGACATAGCAGGTGCGGGGAGGAGGGCCGGCGCGTCAAGGTCTGACTCCATGTTCAGTAAAGTCGCACGCAAAATGGTGCAGGGCAATACTTGGGGGTTCATGGTGCTGCCGGACAGAGTTAGGAAGGGGTTAAGAAAGGTGGGCGGGTGGGTGGGGTGAGGGGCCCAAAGCCCCTCATGAAAAGTCTTCCCAGTTGAGCTGCACAGCTGGTAAATGCTCCTACGACATGTGGCATGCAATGATAAATAACCCATCTCAGCACTGCACTCAAGCCACAAGCACATGGTCATCATAGCAGTGACGCAGTAAGTGACAATGCGCTAGCTTGCAAGGTCAACCCTGCACTAATGATGGCACCAGACCCTTGGAGCATTATCATAGCTTCACTCCCTCCCTTGCCTTGGCGCCCTGGGTGGACACAGACATCTCTGTCTCGGACATGCTTAATTGATGGCGACAACTCATTCTCCTTGGTGTCTGGTTCTGATCTTTTCTGGTCCATGGGCCCTATTGAGGTCCATACCACATAGCACATGTATTTCCTTCAGCCCCGATGGTAAATGGTCAGCACCAGATCCTCTGGAACAGGGCATTCCCCAAAGTTCACCCAAGAGGACGCCTCTTGAGCCTCCTTGCATACTGACCTCGCTCTCTCTTTCTCTCTTTTTCCTCCAGCCGCATAGCCTAACCATCTAGTGCTCCACCCAAATCATCAACCTGCAGGGCACCATTGTAAACAAGCAGCAGTAAGTAATCCTAGACAGACTGCACCCTTTGCTGATGGCGCCAGGCAGCCTGTCAGTTCAGGGGACCTTCTGCCTGATGAACCAGGCAGGCAGCAGCAGCCGACTTAGATCAGTGACTGTACCGAGGGCGTTGAAAAAGACTACACAGGACTGACACTTAGATAAGCACGCCCTCCTGCGTCAGCAATAAGCCGTCAACCTATGTGGAGATCTAATTTTCCCAACACCTTGCCCTGTGTACTTGCAGGCGATACGTGTGCAAGGTTCCAACCCTTTGCGTCCTCTGTCTGAGTCAGTAAGTTCACTATGAAGTGCAGGACCCTAGCCAACCCCTACAGTTTCTAAGCATGCCAGCTCTGGTTGGTTCTAAACTGTGCTCACGACAGTTGGTATTCAGCACAGTCCAGCACATACTCCCTGACGTCACGAGTGTTCAACGGCAGGCCTTCAGTAGCTTCTCGGCAATTCTTGCTACTGGCTGGCCCTTGGAATAACGAGCATGATGCGCAACAACCAGAGGGGGCCTCAGTTGGAATCACCATTTCCCACTGCCAGGTAAGTACAGACAATCTTTGCACACGAGGGGCTTCAAATGGGCCTCAGAAGCAAATCAAGGATCCGCAGCAGGGAAAAGCAAACCAAGGGAAAAGCACAAGCAAACATACTAGACAAATTCAAGCTGAGTGGGGGTAGGCAGGGAAAGAAAGATTTACAGCTCTGCGCCTCTTCTTGATAGGGACTTACCGTAACAGACTTGATGATCAGCATAGGCCGAGTCTCTTCTTTTCTGTAAGTGAATTTGCTTCAACAGAAGTACGATGCACAGGAACGGTATAGAAGGGGGCACATAAGGACACGTGTAGCGTACGTAGGTCATGCCTACATAACATGTTCGGGGTTGTTCTAGTCCTTGTAGTGTGTTCTGTGTGTTTACACTTCACAGGTCAGGAATACTCTGACCTTCCTGGGGCGTGGCCTGCCACCCAGCAGATGGGTTACATGGGTGACTGGGGTGACAGGGGTGACATGTGGTCGTGATGCTGACTTGCTTCTTCACGAAAGCAACATGAAGGCGCTGATGGCTCCGGGTTCATTCAGAAGCGGATATGGTTGAGGACCCCGCCAGTGCCCTTCATCCCCTTTTAGCCTCCATCTCCTTCTCGCGGTGGGAGACGCGAAATTGAGGCTTCAGTAAAGAGAAGGGAACTTCAAGTACTTTGAAGGACATGTAGTTTACCGTGAAAGCTTCAGAAGTCATGGAGTTGATCTCACGTTGAAAACAGGCTCTGTTCGCTGTTGCTCTGATGCCGCCCTCGTATTCTGAACGCGGTCATGCACTCTCTGAGAAGCTAGCCAATCTTAAGCGCGCCTTCTATGATGCAGCTCAAAAGAACGTGGAGCTGAAGCTTCAGGAGGCTGCCATCATGTCAGTAATTCAGGAACGTCGTGCCTGGCTTGGTCTGCGCATGAAGCTCAAAACGAAATGCCCAGGGTCCGCAGCCGCTGCTGTGCTTGCTGCGGAGACCGAGATATCAGCCATGCTTTCCGGTCTGAAAATCTCAGACTCAGCGCCCTTGGTCGTCAACAGCGGCTCGCCTGACATCAGCAGCAGCACTCCTGGAACAAATGCGCCCTCCTCAGCCCCACAGCAGACACAGCTCGAGTACGTGCGCAACAAAGTAACCCCAGAAATGATCCACCAAGTCAAAAGCTGGGATTATCAAGACTGCAACCGAGCATGCACGCTGTTTGTACAGGATGCCAGTGCCCTTCTCCAGCAGATTGACGAAGCTCCTACCCCCCAAGCAGCAGCAGCAGCGTCCAAGCAGCTAGACGACCTCGTAGCTTACTGCTTCGGCCGCACCGTAGTGGCCCACATCATGAACCCTGACCTTGTTCAACAGACAGTAACAACTCGCATGGACACCAATGGTGCGGTTTCTCCTCCTGGTGGGGAGGTATGGAGGCGTGCTGTGCATGCCATGCAGCTCTCAGATACCCAGAAGCAGACCATCACATCAGCGTATGCAGTTTACCTCCGTGCTGTGCCTGAGCGTCAACGTAGGCAGCTCTTGCAGAAGCTATCCTTAGCATCAGATGCAGAGCCTTGGACTTTGAACATGGAGCCCATCAACGATCCACATGAGCTGTTGAAGGTTAGTGACGGCAGCGAGGGATCATAGGTTTGCCCATTTCGCATGGAAATGAATCCATTACCCACCCCGCCTGGCCTATTGTCGCCGGTCCATCACTTGTGAGCCAAGGAAGAGCCCTGCCCCAGACGGCTTGCTGACTTTGTGCGCCCACTGTGCCGGCTGGCGCGTTGGGGACGTTTTGCATGGACTATATGTGTAGGAATGGTCGGTAGTAGGTGTCTGGTCCAGCGGCCCAGCAGCCTGTAGGAAGTAACATCACCATTTGAAGCTTTTTAAGCATGCATACTTGATGGTGGTAGCTTTAAGTTATGCTGGCATTGGCTGATTTCGCTAACAACTACCATTGGCTGATGGCATCGTTGCTATGGTGTTTCATGAAAGCAATGACAGCTACTGTGAGTGCGGATATGGCAGAATCCTACTTACGAGCGCAAGGCATGTGCACAGGGCCAGTGCACAGAAGTTCTAGTGGTGGAGCTTTGCTCCAAGTGATCTGCATCTGCATTTCCTGTGGGACCCCAAGCAGTAGCAGACACCAGCCCTCGGCAGACCATTGACTACGCACTGAGGAGGTAAAGAACAACCTGTTCCTACACAAGCTAAAGCAATACCTAATTGGAAGTGTAGTTAAGTATGTACAGTATCAAATAACCCTTGGCAGTACTCCTGGCCTAAATATACGGCAGCTGCATGGGGGAAGTTACGGACATCTGTTGTGTTGTGTCTGTGTGCAGGTTCTGAATGACCTGGACAAAGCCATGGGCAAATGGCAGGAGGCATCCTTAGCGCTTTCTTCAGCGGTCTGGAATGCGCTGACTCTCCGGCAAATTGCTCAGATGCAGGTGGCTTGCTACCCCTACTGGTCGTCTGGCTCTGCAGGTAGGTCTAGCGCTGATCTGCATGTGCATTGAAATGTATTGTTTGGGGGACCCTATACCTTCTGTTTGGTACTGTAGCGTCAATTTCAGAGGTCTCAAAGATCTGCATGGTTGTGCATGGTTGTGTTGCTCAGTGAGTTTTGACTCAGAATGCCTTGTAAGCGGGTTGTGTGGTGGTGGTGGTGGACAGGCATGCAGAGCCTTGAGTGTGATAGCTGTCAATGCTGCTGCAGGGGGGTAATGGTCTGCAGCTAATGATAATCAGATCACCCAGCATGTGAAGCTACTTTCTAGAGTCTAGCACAGCAGTTGAAACGAACGTGAATCCCGTTGCATGGCCATGCAAGATGTCTGCCTGGGCCTTTGCTTGGTCTCTTTGGACCAGCACCTGCCTTGTATGTTTTGTGCTTCGGCAATACCTTGTGCTTGGTTGAAGCGCTGCTGCCTTTGCTGGGGAAAATGGGAGCTTGTGCAAGTCTTTTGCTTGGGAACATAGCATTCATACCGTGGTGTGCTGTCACCTGATGTGTCTTGCTCCTTGCCTATGCTGTGCTAGTGGCTAGGCAAGTCTATGAGGACTGCCTGGTGGAGGGGGCCAAGGAACTGCATGGCAAGCAGCTGCAGCAGCAGACACAGGGGAAGCAGGACCGGAAGCGGCAGGGGTTGGTGGTGGGCAGGTCTGCTGGTCAGCTGCAGGGGAAACAGCAGCCGCTGCAGAAGGGAAAAGGGAGGCTGCAGCAGGAGCAGCAGGGGAAGTACAATGAGCAGCAGCAGGAAGCGAAGCAGGATGAGCAGCAGCAGCAACCTCTTGCCCAGATGGGGCCTGCAGGGCTCAGGTTGTGTTCTGCAACCTCTGCTTCTGGACCCTTGCCCCGACTTGTGGAGAAGCACCAGCAGCTTGGTTTCCAGGAACAAGCGATGCCTCGTACCGGCTCTAACTTGCTAGCGACACAAACTCAATACAAGGTTCACCAGCAGCAGCAGCAGCAGCAGCAGCCGCAGGAGCCATATGAGGAGCAGCTTCAAAGGGCATCGCAGGAGCAGGCGCATGTGGCAGGTCTGCAGCACAGCTTGCAGCGGGAGCAGCAGCAGCAGCACTGCCTGGAGCGGCAGCACGTATTGCAGCAGCAGCAGCAGTGCCTGGACCAACAGCAGAGGTTGCAGCAGCACGGATTGCAGCAGCAGCAGCAGCGCCTGGACCGGCAGCAGAGGTCGGAGCAGCAGGAGCGGGAGCACGGGTTGCAGCAGCAGCAGCAGCACGGGTTGGGGCAGCTGGAGCAGCTACACGAGTTGTTGCAGCAGCAGCGGCAGCAGAGGTTGGAGCAGCAGGAGCGGCAGCACGGGTTCCAGCAGCAGCAGCAGCAGCAGCAGCTAGCTACAGCACGACTGGATCATGGGCTGCAACAGCATCACTTGCAGCAGCAGCAGCAGCAGCAGCAAGAGACACATGTGCTTCAGACTGTTACTGAGCACTGTTGGGACTCGCAGTCTCTGCAGCAGAAGGAGGATGGGGGGAGAAAGCAGCAATGGGGACAGGCGTGCCTGCATCAGAATTATCAGCAGCAGAAGCAGTGGCAGCAGCCAGAGGAGGTGGAGCAACACAGGCAGCAGCAACCGCAGCGCCGAAAGCCGCAGTCATGGACTGAGCAGTTAAAGCAGTGGCAGGAGTTCCAGGAGGCCCAGCAGAGCAAGGAGCAGCAGCAGCAGCACCAACAGGAGGGTGAAATTCCTGGGGTGATGCGGCAATCCTATCAATCGCTGCTGCATGGCACAGAGGACTACCATCTTCAGCGGCAGATCCCATCAGAGCCACGGCTAGAAACACAGCAGGCAAGCATGACATTCCAGGACCGGCCGCGATGCGCACGTGCGTCGGATCAGCTGCTCGAGGTAGATGTGCACGGCCAGCTCCTACCACACAGCCAACCCATGCCTGCAGGTATCGGGGCCACTGTGCTGGACCTGGATCACCTCATATTGCCACCTTCCTCGCATGATCTGCAATTTGCAGTGCGTGATGCACATGCGCTTGACCTCGAGGGTGGTTTGGGCTCTCATGACATTTTGGTGGATATCTTTCACCAAGGGCAGGGTTTCCAGGAGCAGCATGGAGGGCTAAGTGAACATAGTAAAAGCATGCAGCAGCAGCAGCAACTACTGCAGCAGCAGCGGCAGGATGAAGGGCAGGTTGTTGCGCATCCCCTACCTATGCCTTATTTGTGCAACCAAGAGCAGCAGAGGCAGCAGCTGCAGCAGTGCCAGCAGTTCCCTGTGTCTCGGCAGCAGCAGCAGCAGCAGCATGTGTCTGCGGGGCTACAGTATCAGCAGCAGGAGTTGGGTACGTCGCTGCTGCTACCGCCGCCACCACTGATGCTGCCAGAACTAGGGGCTCTTTCGCACCCTCCTTCGCACCATGATACCCCGGAGCAGTTCCAGCCGCAGCTGCAGCTGTAGCAGCAGATGCCTCAACCCGCGGCTGAGTAATTGGAAGAGCTGTGGTGTAAAAGGGGCCCATCTTGAGTAATGTGGTTTTTCATAATGGTGGGGAGACACCATAGCAAGGTGTCCCTCATTTTAGCCGTACAGCACAATTGGGGGTATGGGGCAGGTTTGTTAACAACGATCTGCGCATGGAAAGTGTTTGGCGAGGTTTAGAATAACTGCTTGGGGCAAATGCTTGGATTTCTTATGGAGACATTGTTTGCAGGACTGATTGGGGCTGCGTGCCTGGGGTTGGAAGGAAGTGTTTAGGGGCAGCTTTATACCAACTATTGTTTTGAGGTCCAGAATTGAAATATATAATACTCTTGTGTGGCACATTCTGGAAGTTGACACATATTTTGACACAACATGGACGCATGGGGTACTTTCGCTCATGGGTTCATTGAGTGTAAGAGTGGGTGGCGCAGACAAGACAGTGTGGTAAGTGCTATGGCTTTGATCCTGTGCTACATTGGCAAAAAAAAGCACGAGCCATGGGCAAGCCTTCTGGAGCTCAGCTTACGATCTCCTGCATTGCTGAAATTGGCCACATGCCATGGCTCTGTGGATTTATTTGTCTTTTGCTTGTAGCGGGGCCGCAGTGTAACAAATGATTGCGGCTGCTATTCAATGCAGTCTAACCAGTGGGTTCAAATTCTTTTGAGAAATCCAACAGCTTCCTAAGTGGTTGGAAGTTTCCCCCTTGCAACCGCTTGGCTGGTGATCGGACTCCTTTCCAACCACTTGGCTGGTGGTTGGAACTACTACGCTGAACCAGCAGCCAGGTGTTTGGAAGGGCAGTTGGTGGGAGTGCCAGATTGTCCTTGTCTAATGGATGGGAGGCTCGCGCCTAAAGTTGTCCAGCAAACACCTCTTATTTCTGACCTCGCTGGCGGTGTTGCATAAAAGTGGGGGACCTTTCGGTATGCTTGTGATCCATGGTACGCTTTCTTGGCAGAGCGATAAAACATGATTATTTTCTTGTATGAGATGATGCTGATGCTGATGCAACAATAGGTGTGGCTGTTGCGGCAGTCAACATGTCCGATGTGTTAAGGGATGCAGCAGCCGTTGTGGGACGTCGCTGCTGCTACCGCCGCCACCACTGATGCTGCCAGAACTAGGGGCTCCTTCACACCATGATACCCCAGAGCAGTTCCAGCCGCAGCTGCAGCTGCAGCAGCAGGTGCCTCACCGCCCGGCTCAGTGATTGGAAGGAGGGGTGGCTTGAAAGGGGCCCATCTTGAGCAACGGGGTGTCATGATGACTTTTTAGCCGTGCAGCACATGTGGGAATACGGACGGGCTTTGACGAATGGTTTGCGCATAAAAAATGTTCTGCAGCTTTAGAAGAATAGCTTGGGTCGACTGTTTGTAATTTTATAGAAGTCCTTGTTTGTAGAACTGTTTGTAGACTGTTTGTTATTTTATAGAAGTCCTTGTTTGCAGAACTAATTAGGGTTGTTGCTGCGTGCCTGTGGTTGGTCCAAGGAAGTGGTTTAGGCGCAGCTTTATACCAGCTATTATTTCGAGGTCGAGATGTGATTATGTATAGTTTTCTTGTGTGGCGCGTTCTGGAGGATGGCACATAATTTGAATATTTCCGCACAACATGGATGCATGCGGTAGTTTTCCTCATTGGTTCATTGAGTGCAAGAGTGGGTGGCACAGACAAGACGGTGTGGTAATTGCTGTGGCTTTGCTCCTGTGCTGCATTGGCAAAGAGGCACGAGCTATGGGCAAGCCTTCTGGAGTTCAGCTGATGGCCTCCTGCATAGCTGAAATTGGCTCCATGCCATGGCTCTGCGGCTCTACAGGTACTGTTTTAATTTGTCTTTCGCTTGTAGCGGGGCCGCAGTGTAACGAATAATCGCGGCCGTTATCCAATTCAGACTAACCAGTGGGTTCAAGTGTTGTGAGAGATTCCCCGTTGCAACCGCTTGGCTGGTGGTTGAACTCCTTTCCAACCACTTGGCTGGTGGTTGGAACTACTCTTCTCCACCAGCCAGGTGGTTGGGAGGGCAATTTGGTGGGAGTACCAGATTGTCTTTGTTTACAATGGATGGGAGGCTCGCACCTCGACTTGTCCAGCAAACACCTACAGTTTCTGACGTTGCTGGGAGTGGCGGATAAGAGTGGGGGACCTTTCTGTACGCTTCTTGTTGCTCTGATGTATGGAGGGCGTTGTCCATGGTACGCCTTCCTGGCGGAGCGATGAAGCAAGATTCTTTTACTGTATGAGATGATGATGATGCAACAATAGGTGTGGCTGTCGCGGCAGTCAACTTATCCGATGTGTTAAGGGATGCAGCAGGCATCGTTGGACTGCAACATAGCACATGGAATAGGTGTCATTCTGGCCTTGTGGCGGATTCATGGGGTTTTCCTTGCAAATATTAAGTTTAGATGGGTAATAGTTGGCCAATTGAAAAGATGCCGATTCAAGACGCGTGACGGGCACTATTCTAGCACACATCTGTTAATGGTTGTCATCGGCAGCTTGGACAGTAACGGCACGTTTGCAATCTGTCTGTGGTAATGTGGTGGTAACACCTGTATGTGTGGGGGATCTATGAGGTGACTACATGTGCTCAGGGTGTTGGGACAAGGAATGGTAAGGGATCCGTGTGATCTTTACACCAAGGAACCCTTCCCACAATCCCACGCTGGAGAACAATACACGGTCTCCTCGCGTAGATCTCTCTCTCTTTCTCTCTCTGTTGGGACAAGCACTCCACAGCCTGATTAGGTGCATGGGCCTCAGCTGGGTGCATATCCAGATATATGCTCCATGAGCAGGGATGTTGAACTAGGCACAAGTTTCTGCCTCCCTTGATTTTGCCTCCCTTGGGTTGTTGTATTGACAAGTTGGATTCTTGGTTTGGAAAACGCTACTGACAGGAGGGACAAAAATTGGAGCGTAGCTACTTCAGATGCTGTTATATGCCACCTTGCTGTTTTTGTGACAGCTTGAGGTGCGGGGCCTATGCACTCACTTTTTGCTATGGCATATTCTGGCCTAAGGCACTGGTAGTTACGGCATGAGGCACAGCAACATGACAGTTGTTCTAGTCTGGCATGAGGTCTTGATTGCTTTGCACGAGCATGAGGTGAATGAGCTGATACGGGTTGTTGCTAGGTAGTGTCTTGGTTCCACGCCCCTTGCATCAGCTTCACTGACTGAGGGGACACGCTATCTTGGCCTTATTTATGACACAGCAGCCTCTGCGGGTACTATGGCGGCGCACAGGGCCTCCTGTTTTTCCTCTTCCTTCCATGCTGCTACTGCTCAGATGCGTGCGGCACCAGACCTCCCATGTGCACTCCCAGCCTTCTTAAAATTGTTGCACACTGTTATGGAGCCAGCTGGTTTGTATGGGTGTGAACTCTGGGGCCTTCTCTCTATTCCTGGTTTGTGGTCGTCTGGTTGGACCCTCGCTAAATCTATAGCCTTAAAGATCCTTTGGAGGTTAAGCGGTGCCGTCTGGTCCGTCAGTGGTTGCAGCTCCCTCAGTCTGTGCCTTTTTTGCCTTTATTACATGAGCTTGGATCTGAACCTCTTGTGCATTGCTATGTTCGGCGTGCTGTTCGCTTTTATAACTGCCTTGTTGAGCTTGATGCTGCTTCAGTGTATCGGAGTGCCCTGCAACAGAACATTGATGATGCTCTCTCCACTCGCTCTCGTGCCCACAACTTTGTGGGGGCTCTTTTTCAGGTGCTACGGATCTTTCTGCCCCGTGAAGGTGGTCTTACTCGCACCTTGCGAGCTTGCCTGCCTTTGGATATTGATGGCATTGATGAAGCATTGCATACTTGGTACACTGAGCACATCCAGTGTCTGTCCCAGGTTGTCAATGGTCCTGGGTCCCGTATTGGTCTATATTTCAGGGTTGTTGGTACACATGTTTTGGGCGTTGTCCCTTCCTTTTACTCATGTCGCTTGTCTCACGGTGTGTTGGTACGCTTCTTGCGTTTCTGTCTTGGCTGCCATCATTTGCGCATCCATACTGGGCGTTGGCTTGTGCCCGTCCTTCCCCATTCTCAACGCACTTGTTTGCGGTGTAGCTCCACAGTAGTTGATGATGAGGCGCATTGTTTGTTCATTTGTGAACACCCCACAATTGTTGAGGCTAGAAATTTGTTCCTGGCAGCTGTGGTACCCCCCGTGGCCGCGGTGTCCTCTCTCAGGTATGCTGATTTTTGGGCACTGTCAGCCATTGGCTGTGTCCCTTTCTCGGCCTTGGTCAAGTATGTGGCCGTGTGTATTTGTGTCTGTAGGTATTGCCATCTGTCGGGTGGTACTGATGTGGTGGACTTACCGGATATCTTGCTCCCGGCAGGTCAATGTTTGGATCTGTTTGATTCGGAGTCGGAGACAGATCATTCTGGTGGTTCGTCTGATGGGGAACTGGTTGAAGTCTAGATGGATACATGTTTGGGTATTAGCCTTGGTTGGTGCTCTGAACCTCTTGGGTGGTACAGATGAGGTCGACTTACCGGACATCTTGCTTGGTTGGTGCTCTGGACTGTGTTTGCTTTGGAGACAGATAGATCCTCCTGGTGATTTGTTTTATGCGCACTGTTTGCAGTCTCCGTAGTTGGATGTCTGCTTGGGTATTCCTCTTGATTGGTGGTGTGGAATCCATTGTTTTTGGACCCATCCGATGGTGTGTTTGGTCGTTTCGGCCTAGCAGCCCTTTGCGGTTGCCGCACCTTAAATTTTTGTTTGTTTGCTTGTTTGTCTTTCTAGCATGGAACTTCTGCCGGTGGCTGCTCCGCCAATGCCACAGTTATGCATTGCCGCATGTATGCGTGGCCCCTGCGTGTTTGCGTGCATGGCCCCTGTCCCAAGTGGTTGGGTGAATGTAAGCTTGGCTTTTGGCAGAAAGGACCAGTAGTGGGCACATAGCTTTGTACTCAGTAGAATAGGACGCTATTGCATGCATGTGGTGGGGTGGCGGCATGAACAAGTGTTCTGAGTTGGTGTTGCTTTTCAGGCTCAGCTGCCGATTCATTGAGATGCCAGATGGGACAGGTCAGATATTGTGCCTGGCTAAGCGGAATATATGTGGTGAGCCGCATGCTTATACGGTAGGGTATGGTAGGTGCTGTGCCTGAAGGTAAGACTGCTTCGGCCCGCCCATTCATGGTGGATGACTTGTGTGCAAAAGGTGTTGTAGTATTGGTAGCCGTGCATGTATCAGTTTCATCAGTAGCCTTAGCTTTTGCAAAGATGTCTACCCTCAACTGTAGAGGCATGCAAGGAATAATATGTAAGCAAGCTTGTAGTACAGTCCTATTGGTGAATGGGACAGTACAAATCTGCCTAAGCTGTGGTTGAGATTGGGTTAGTTGGTAGCTAGGCTGCTGCTCACAGTAGTGAATCAATCAATCAATCAAAACGCAAGACCAGCAATGCCAATGGCCAAACAAACCTAGTCCACAAACACAAGGCTCCTGATCACAATCACGAAGCCACACAACCGATGGTGGATTTGCCACACACAAGCTGATCAGGCTAGATGCAACGGCGTGCACACCAAGGGGAAACAAACACCACCACTAAAACCCAAAACCTGCTCCACTTCCATCACACATGGGTGGCGGGGAGGCAGCAGGATCAAGCACCACCCTAGTAGGGGCTGGAGGTGGCTCCCACCACCTAGGTACTGGTGAACCACCATCCTCCCAGCCACTGAAAGGCACCACATGCTTATCAATAGCTTGCTTAGTGCGCCTTCTACACCTCACTAACCGTTGGCTTTCCCAAGGGTGCGTAAGATCCCACAACCTCTTCCTCCAAGCACTCTTAATCTGACATGAAGCCTCCCAGCTCTCCTCATCTTGACCAAGCACCTTCAGATCAGCACACACGCATTTCTCCCAGGTATGGCGAGGCCTACCCACTGGCCTCGTCATGTCACCATGTAATGAAGAGAACAACGCAATATGCGGCAACCTGCCCTCCTCCATGCGGCCCACATGCCCCAGCCACCTCAGCCTATTTGCTGTGATGTATGCTGACAAGGTGGCTACCCCACATGATTTCCTGATATGCTCATTGGTGTGCCGATCTGACAGCCTGACCCCCAGGATGCTCCTAAGGCAGCTAGAGTGCACCCGCTCAAGCTTTTGCGATTGCACTTTGGTCAGGGACCAACACTCACTCCCAAACAGCAGAATTGGCAACACATATGCCTTGTAACACTTCACCTTCGTAGCCAATGACAGATGCTTGGTACCCCACATCTTTTCAAACTGCTTAAACCTCCCCACAGCCTTACCCCTCCTGATATTCAACTCCACATCCAACCTGCCATCAGTCACAAGCACACTTCCCAAGTACTTGAACTGTGACACCTCTTTTACCACACCCTCACTGATAACGACCTCTGGTCCTTGCTGCACTGGCACATCCCCCTCCTTCCAATCCTTGTCAATGGACAGTATCTCAGTCTTGCTTGCATTGATGCGCAACCCAAGACTAGCAGCAACCTTGTCCATCACCTGCAGCATGACCACCAACTCCTCCCTGCTGGGACTTAGCAACACCATATCATCTGCATACAGCAGAACAGACAACAGCTCCACACACCCACCACTACCACACCCATCACGCTCAAGTTTCCCATTTGCATGATAGGCTAGCTTCACCCCACATCCCTCCGGCATCTGAGCCATTGCCTGCCGAACCACAAAGCCCATGTAGATGTTGAACAGCAAGGGAGCAATGACACATCCCTGCCGCACCCCGCCATGCACATCAAACCACTCAGACACCACACCACCCATCCTAACAGCAGCCTGTGTGCCAGTATGCAAGTCCATCAGCAACTCTATCAGCTTTGTGTGTACCCCGTACACATGCAGGATGCGCCATAGCGTGTCTCGCGGTACAGAATCATATGCCTTACGCAAATCCACAAAAGCCATGAATAGAGGCTGATCGAATGCTACAGACTTAGAGATGACCTGGCGTATGGTGAACAGAGCATCAGTGAGGCCCCTCCCCTTCCTAAAAGCAGACTGGTTATCAAGCAGTTGTGCATCGATATGAGAACTGATCTTAGCCAAAATGACCAAGACATACACCTTCCCCGGTATACTTAGCAAGCTTATCCCCCTATAGCTATCTCTCACTTTGCGCTCTCCTTTGCCTTTATACAGTGCCACCAACAGTGCACGTTTCCACTCCACTGGCGCTTTCCCTGACTCCCACACCGCCACAATGACCCTGTGCAACCATTTCAGCATGGTCCCACTGAGCTTTAGCATAGGCGCTGCGATACCATCAACCCCAGGAGCTGCCCCATTACGACAGGCAAAGACAGCTTCTTCAACCTCCTGCACAGTAGGTGGCTGAGCTGCTGCTTCACTCTGCTGGTTTGCACCTTGCCCTGCCTCCATCTTCTGCACTAACTCCTCAATGGTCTGCTGCATTTGCTGGTCGAGCTTGGCAGGGCAGTTGAGGACATCAGCAAAGTGCTCAGCAAAGCACTTCACCACCTCCTCCCTGCTTTGGAACAGCTGCTTGCCATCAGCACCCCCTAGCACAGCTGTAGGAGCAGCAGAGCTACTGCCCTGCTGCTCCTTGAAGATCCGCTGGACATGCTTGTGGAACACGGCTAGATTACCAGCTTTTAGAGCATGTTCCGCAAACAGCGCTTGCTGCTTGAAGTACCGCTCCTGATCCTTCTTAACCGCTCGCCTAGCAGCATTATTGGCCTCCCTGTAATCTGCCATGGTAGCATCATTAGGAGAGGACAGCACCGCTGCATGCGCTGCATGTTTCCGCTCAATCTTCTGCAAGGTCGCATCGGATATAGCGAAATCTCGGCGCCGCTGCTGAGGCTTGAGGTTTAGACCAGCCTTATGGGCTGCTTGGCTGGCTGCCGCTGTTAGCTGTGTCCATTCGTCTTGTGCGCTCTGCAACTGAGCCCCTACCAGACGGCTGAACTGGTTAGACATTGCCAGCTCAAAGCACTGCTGAGTTGCTGCAGATTCTTGCAGCCGGCTGCAGTCATAGGGCCGTGCTGGCTGTCCCTTCGCACTGTGCTGCTTGGCCACTGACAAGCGGAGGCGCATCGTAAGCACCAGCATTCTATGATCAGAGCCACCTGTATCAAAGCTGCGAAAGACCCTGCAGTCTGTCACACTTGACATGAACCGCTTGGAGACAGCTATGTAATCGATGACCCTGAGCACATCCTGCTTGTTTCTATTAACCATCTTGTGAGTAGCAGTCCGGTAATTGCTGTGCTTGAAGAAGGTGTTGGCTAAGCGAAGGTTCAAGGCACCAGCCAGCTGCAAGAGTCGCTCACCATTCCCTGAAGGCTGCTGCTTCCCAAAGCCATGAGGCCCCATAACACCCCCATACGGTTCTGGATCAGTGCCAACCTGGGCGTTGAAGTCACCCAGAAGGACTAGCATGTCCCTGGAAGGCAGCGCTGCCAAGATAGCTTCCAACTGCAGGTAGAAAGCTTCCTTGACCTCCTCAGGGGTGGACTCGGTATCAGTTGGCGAATATGCTACCACGATTGAGGCGTTTATCCCACTGCTGATTCTCACACGGACTACCAGGATTCGCTCACTGACAGCAGACCAGTCGATTAGGCAACGGGACCACTTCGAGTTAAGAAACAGGCCCACCCCATGTTGCCGTGGCTGACCCTCTGGCAGCCCGGACCATATCAACTGCCAGTCCTTCGTAACAATACGACATCCACTACCCGGTATCCTGCTTTCAGCAACACCACAGGCTCCAACGCCAAGGCGAGACAGCTGCATGACGTAAGAGGATAGCTTGCTCTGTACCGAAGCATCGTCACTGCCGAAAGTTCTGCAGTTCACGAAGCTGAGGCGTTCGGACCCCGTCTTAAGCAATCGCAAGTGCTCAACAGGCCCATGCCTCTTGCTGTGCACGTTGCGAGGTCGTTTGACCCGGTTGCATGGCTCAGTGACCAGCTGTGCGCTGCAACTGGCGCGCATGCCCCCTGGACGAGACAGGGACGCACACACGGGATCCAGCTGCCTTCACCGAGTTCTAAACTCCCTACTAGTTCACTTTACAGGCTCGGCGGTAACATGCCTAAAAAAAAGACATGTCATCGCCAAGCAGAGCGATGTATAATGTATAATGTTACTTCAGCCAGTGAATGAACTTACAAACAAACAAACAAACATTTAAGGTGTGGTAATGAATGGAGTGAAGTGTTTGGTATATAATATTGTCAATGATTGGTAGATATGTATGTAAGCACATACATACATGGCTATTGCTGTCAACACTTTGGCTGACCATCGTTGATTCCATGGTGTGGTCATGGTTTATTTGTGGGCATTTGCTGTTGTTGCTGTGGTCTTTTTTTGCATTATGATAGTTGCTGGACAATCAAGGGAACTATTGTTCTGGATGGATGGAGCAGGATTTATAGATGGCGGCGGGCCATGGATATCCATGGATATATAGTTCTATTGGGGTTGGAATTGACTAGATGGGAGCTTCACCAGCTCCATGTATGCATAACCTCTTGGTAGTCAAGTGAAGGTTGCTTAAACGGGTAACGCACACACTTACAAGGAATGAGCATCAATGGAAGTACAGGGCTTAGCCACCTTCACCACCCGGGTTCCTGGCTAAGGTTGGACTTATCCACAGGCTTCACTTGCAACTTGACCAACCCCCCTGCCAAGGGTATGTACCTTAGCCGGTGAAGGGGGGTTCTGGCCTAGTGATGCCATAGTACGGTATGATGATAAAAATCTGCAGATAGGAAATGTTGCTAGCCAAGTTTCCTCAGCTTCTGCAGGTGCAGCTGATCCTGCTTCAGGACTCTTGCACTCATTGGTGCATGGAAGAATGGAAGCAAATGTGGCTAGAACTGAAATGTGGTTTCTGAGCACCCGGTGTTCAGGTCCCAGAGCCGAGCATTGGCCCTGGCACTGTAACGGCTCTGTGATGCAGCGTTCACAAGATTTTAGGTACACGGGCGTTGCCTTTTATGAACAAACAAACAAACAAAAATTTATGAAACTGATGGTGTGTTTGGAGCTACACCACTATCTGGCTCAACCACTGATAACACACTACATGATCAGTCACTGCGGGAAGGCCAAAGTATTAAAAGCAATAAAGGGGAAATCAAGCAAACTCCTGCCACCTACCACACTGCCAGTGGGAATAAAACAGTCGCTAGCGAGCCTTACAAACGACTGCAAGCGAGTTGCAGACCTCCTCCCCTCGAATCTGCTCTGCAGCTCTCAACAGCTTGTGTTGCATAACACTTGCGATTGTAATGTCACATTCTTCTAACTTAGAAGTACAAGACATAACACCTGTTTCCTGGCAGGGCATTGGTTCTAACACGGCTCATACCCCCAGCCACGGGTCAAAAGCTGTTGCTGAAGAGACTTCATGCTCACTCGCTTGCGCAACAAGCACCCTAGACAGGTTATTACAGTTGGAAACATTTCATGGTATGCCATACAAAAGCACCATAGGCCCCGCACCTTTGGCCGATATAAAGAAACAGCCCAACACAAATAAGGGACGCTCAACCCCAAAGCCAGCTGTGCAGCAGGAGCCGGGCGAGTGCACCACTGGCCTCCATGGAGTGCAGATGAAGGAGAGTGGGACAAGGGCGGCCTTCGTGAGCCTTATTTCAGGGTCATGCTGCTATACAGAAACAGCTTGTATACATCATATTCCCACTTGCCAAGCCAACCCAACAGAGCAAAAACAGTGTAAATTTGTATACATCAAATTCCCACTAGCCACAGCCAACCCAACAGAGCAACAGTGCAAGATTGTTGATGCATCACGCACCAAACACTTCTCTGTGCGGGGCGGAAAAAATTTACAGGCCAAGCCATTTCTTCATGACACAACCAGCTGTTGCAGTGATTCATCCCCGCACAACAAAAAAGCAACACTGTACCACCAAAACCACCAAAACGTGTGGATTTCACAACCATAGAGAAAGGCCTTAATGAGCTTGCGTAATCAACAAGAAAGATGATTGAACCATGCAGGACACATGCAGCCCATGTGCCCATGTGCCCCAACTACTATTGCGTGCTGGCACATTCAAGTCCACACCCCATCATTGTCATCAACTCCATATGTATGCCACATGATGACAGCTACATTAACAATCACCCGCTTTTGTACCATGCTTGCTTAAGTGTCTAATGAAGGCAGTGGGACAGTTTGGGATTGCAATGAAGGCATTCAGTTAATAAATGAACTTATGCGCTGCCGTGCTGCGTGGCTAGTGGCTTGGAGGGAAACATGGTGGTCAGCATTGGCGGAGTCCCTCCTTTGCTATGATTTTTACCCATTAGCGCTCTACTGATTCATAGCAGAGCATTGGAAGTATTGCAGACAGCAGTAAACACCATGGGTGGTCACATCATCTCATACATGCTGCTGCTTGGATGACATAATTAATACAAAAAGCCACTTTCGTCCTCACTACATAAAGCCGCTTGATGTGCCAGCACACCTGTAAGCCATTCATTTAATGCCTCGTCCTTCAGTGATGTTTCTGATAAGCAGCCTCCAGGCACTGGCAGCAGCAGCTGCTCGTGGTTTCGGTCATCTGTTTGCCTCTCCAGCTTCATCTCTGAAGAGGCCGAACCCACAAGTTCTGCCCCATTAGATAGCTGCTGCTGCTGCCCTTGTAGGCCCGTTGCAGCAGACTCGCTTCCATGCTGTTGTGCACTGTCAAAGCTGCCAGCAGCAGGGCCCCCTCCTGCCTGCAAGCTATCGAGGTGCAGCTGCTCCTGCTGTTGCCCTGGCTGGTCCGATGCAGCAGACACATTGCCACTAACCTGCTGTGCACTAGAACCACCAGCAGCAGGGCCCCCTACTGCCTGCAAGCAAATGAGCTGCAGCTGCTCCTGCTGCTGCTGCCCTGGCCGGTCCATTGCAGCAGATCCGTTTCCACAAAGCTGCTGTGCACTAGAACCACCAGCAGCCGCCCCCCCTCCTGCCTGCAAGCTATCAAGTTGCATCTGCTGCTGCTGCTGCTGCTGATGCCACAGGTGGTGGTCATGTACATGTTCTAGCAGCAGTTGCTGCATCAAATCATCATGTGTTAATTCATCCAATCCTCCCACCGAAGGCACCTGAGGTACTTGCTGCTGCTGCACCGCCTCCTGCTGCTCCAGCTCAATCCAGTTATGCAAGGCTTGCTGCTCCCCAAATAGCACAGGACGGGCTTCAGCTCGTGCAGCAATGCTATCACCCTTAAATCCCTCATCTGGCGCCAAGCTACCTATACTCGCAACAAAAGGACTGTCCCGTTGCGATGCGATCCCCTGCTGCTCTCCCGGTGATCCGTAGCCGCACACTTTGCTTGCGCCTGTACTGCCGCCGAAGCTGGAGCTGCTATACGATTCTGAGTCAGTGGACGAGAATCGCATCAATCCCCCAGCTGTGCTGCAGCTTTGCATCAAAGAGCCATCACTAGGGAGCCTGGACAGCATGGACTCTGAAGCCCCCACCCCTGCCACCGCTGCTGTATGACCGTCCCGTGCAAGTGGCAAGGAACCGACATCTGGCCGGTACATCAGCACAGGCTCAGGCAGACTGTGAGAAACAAGTCCCCAATCTGGACTCAGCTGTTTCACTCGTGGCTTCTCAGTGGGCAAAGAGTATTGCTGGTACATTAGCAGAGGAGCAGTGCTAAAGGAACAGTAAGCAAGCGTGATCTCACCAGACCCCTGACCATGCCAGACGCTGCTCTGCTGCCAGGGCTTTCCCCACCGCAAATGCTGCTGCTCCTCCCCCTGCTGGTTATGCTGCGTGTTGTCCCACACCTGCTGCCTGGTCTGCTGCTGCTGCAGGTGGCTCCCACCCCTCGGCTTCTCCTCCTCCTGCTGCTGCTGCTGGTGCCTCCCGCCACCCCTCTGCTTCTCCTCTTCCAGCTGCTGCTGGTGCCTCCCGCCACCCCTCTGCTTCTCCTCTTCCAGCTGCTGCGGGCGCTGACTGCTCCCACCCCTCTGCTTCTCCTCTCCCAGCTGCTGCGGGCGCTGACTGTTGCCCTGCGTCACTCCCTGAGGTGGTTGCCTCCATTTGAACACAAGGGGCCGAGGCGCCTGCTCCTGATCCTTGTGCTTCTGTGCTCTGGAGCCTCTCTGCTTGCTGTTTTCCCCATTAGCATTGCCCTGCTCCCGGCCCCCACTATCCCTGCTGCCATGCTGAATGCACTGAGCTCGCTTAGCAGCCCTAGGCTCCATCTCCAACCCACTGCTGCGCTTGCCTATGGAAGACGCTTGCTGATTCTGCTCGTGATCAACGTCGGACTGTGGCTCAGACTGCTCCTCTTGCACGAGAAGGTACACATGTCGAGCCACTGGCAGCAGAGGAGCAGAAGAAACACAGAGAAACACATTCAACACAGGCGCAGGGCACAATTGTAGTGGGACTATCTACTTACTTGTGCAACGTATGCAAGAAGGGATTCCCCCCTTCTCTGCGTAGAGTTATCTCTCTCTCTCTCTGTCTATCTATTTACTACTCCCTTAACATACCGGTATGCACGAAGGTTTTCTCCTTCCTCTGCCTGGTTGTTTCTCTCACTCAACACAGGCGCAGCGCCCAACAAGAAGTGGTTTCACCAGTACAACAAGCAGCCACATGCAGTGAAAGCAAGTGCTTGGATGGTGAGCCCCTACATGTTGTTGAAACAGATGGCCTGTACCGTCCAGTCGTATTCAACATGCAACAGCTGCTGTGGCACATACCTAGACCTTAAACCCTAAACATGCAACAGCTGCTGGGGCACATGTCTACTACTTTGACCCTAAATCCCAAACATGCAACAGCTGCTGTGGCACATGCTGGCAACTACGGTTAAGTAACAGCACAATACAAGGGTTATCCACAAGGACGGAAGCCAGGCCGTAAACATACTACCTATAATCTGCCGAGGAGCTTGAATGGCAACCACATTATTACAAAAACAGTCATGCTTTAGCGCAAGGGCCCATCTGAACAACGATCTTAGCTCTGAACAAAAGTTGATTTCTGCATGTAATCCCACATTTTCATCCTGACTTAGATTCTAAAGGAAGGACCCCACTTACAGCACAAATCACTGCGCCAGTAAGGGTAGCAGGTGACAGTACTGATGGCCATCTGGTGGTAGGTCAAGGTATCCCACACCACCTGCGGCAGCAGAATAGCAAATGATCAGGACCACATGGCAACAGCACACTTGACTAGTGAGTGAGTGGGCATCAGTCGTTAGTGTTAAGGAAGGGGCAGTACCAGCACACATGGTGCATTCCTTCCATACCCTGCACTTGACCACAGGTAGTTATGGGTGCCACAAGGAAGACATGGCTAGACAAATACTGGTATTGAGAGCTGCGACAGGGAAACCAACCCCACAGCGAATGCTATGTTGGATCAGCTCACATGGGTCAATTTTGGCTTATCGCCAATAGAATGATTTACGTCCTCATGCCACCCTTAAGTCCCTGGCCCTGCCTTGCAAGACTGGAGATATGCAGATGAGTATAGAACTTTGTCCGATCAATTGTGTGACTTGCAGGATGAGTCACTGGCCAATGTTCCTTCAAATAATTCCGTGGTGCCGTCAACCCAAAAACCCCTTCGCCACTGTTACTTTGTCTGTCGTGTCCATGTGTTGTTACTGCTGCTATTACTGCTGCTTGTGATGTTACCTCTGCTACTGACTCAAATGTGTGCAAGAGCTTTTCAAGATCACATCACACAGACACATCATTAGACAAAGCAAAGTCATTTCTGTGGAGCAGCAATTTCCCATCTTTGGTACATCGCAGCACATTGAGAGCAGAATATAAATTCCTAGAGGCTGCGGCATAGGGGCTAAGCAACACCAGCGGATCCCCTGAAATTTCACTTGAATGCTACTTGAATTCTCCAATGACACAACTAGTGCCGAGAGGAAGCTTCATTCACTCACCGTCGTTAGCGCCATGCAAGCCTCCTGCCACTTCCCCAGCACACTTGTCAGCTGGTCCAGGAGCCCATGCATCTCCAGGCGCACAGGCTCGGTGCGGAAGCTGCACTGCTGATCCACAGCTTTCCCCAACTGATGCAGCACATGGCGCCTTTGCCTCTCAGGCAAGGCCTGCAGGTAGATGCTGTATGCAGCAGCGATGGTCTCCTTCTGCAGCTTGGACAGCTGCATGGATTGCACACCTTGGGCTAATGCTTCTGTGGGTGGGTTGCAGGCAGCACAGTGGGTGTCCATGCGTGTGGCAGATGCGAGTTTGACAATCTGAGGGTTGACCATGTTTGCAGCCAGGGTTTGGGACCACCAGCAGGTTACTAACTCATCCAGCTGATGCCTGGCTTCGCTGGAGACATCTTGGCAGCTGTCCTGTAGCAGGGGCAGCAGAACGCTGGCTTCCCTGCAGTAAGCAGCAAGCACATTGTGATAGCAAGGTTTCAGCAGGCAGACAGATCAGTGTTGAATTGCTTTTGCCTTAACTGGTGACTGTAAGTTGGTACAGGCAGGCGCCCCTTCAGTGTGGGTTGACATCCTTTGGCTTTGCGTGTTAAGGATATCAGAAAGGGAGTGCAAGAGCAGAGCTCCTGCCAGAGCCCCAGCTGCCAATGTCAAAGATAAAACAAATCAAGTCAAAACAAAAGGCTGAATGAGTCTTCTGGTACACAAATACATGGACTTCTAGCCCGGGCCTGCGACCCTCCACACAGGTGTCATTACAGGGTTGTGGTGCTGAACCCTTGAATGGTCAATAGCTGATGCAACAACCTGATGCACTTGCACAGACAGCATGTGCTCACAGTATCCATGTGCATATGAATAACTTTGCTTGATCAGTTTTACACAGACTCCGCTTTGGGAACATGCCCATGCCAAAGGTCACAAGAGGAATCAAAGGCTAGACTTTGAATTCTTGGGCACCTTGCTACCTGGCTGCCAGCTAGTTTATGAAGTGGTGGAGTGGATAACTGGTTGAGTCGCCTTCCCGCTTCCCACCTGTTCGTAAGTTGGGGGATAATAGGGCGTCTTGGTGGCTTTACAGTTCTGCCAGACAGACTCCTGCACTAGGTGGTAGAGCAGGCCTCTGGCCCCAGTGTTTGCCATAGGTATGGAAGATCTCAATCGCGGTGCTAGAGTTGAGGCCAATGTGTTTCCAATGACAGTTAAAAAGGTGGAATATAGGGGGAGCTGCAAGGTAAAATTGCTACGAAAAAGCCTTATGCCAGATGCTGCCAGTTTACCTTACAAACAGTGAGGCACTGTTGTTGTAATCCTGCCACGTCCAGCCCCGCACTGTCTCCAGGACATCTGGTGTTGTGAGGCCACGAACATGCTGGAAGTGTGTCAGGGTAGAAGGGCTGTTGGTGCCACCACATGAAGAAGTTGAAGAAGCGGGTTGAGCACTCTTCACCGGAGTGGACGAGCTAATATCGAGCTTGCTGAGAAGCTTAGAGATTTCCGTCTCTGCTTCCAAAACTGAGCAAGCTACGGGGACAGGTAGGGAGGGGCTGGCGGTCTTGAGTACTGTCACCATCCAAGCACCCCGTTCGCGGATAGCTGACTTGAGCGCTCCCTCTCGAATGCCTAATTCAGCAGTCTTTTGGGTAGCGGAGCTGAGGGCCTTTTCTAGCCGAACTTTAGTTCTTCTTAGTTCAGCAAGCTGCTGGCTGTAAACACTCATCGTCTTCAGGCTCGATTTCTGAAAGCCTTGCGGTCCCAGCTGCTCTGCCTTTTCAGCTATATGAGAACACAGCGTTGATCAGGGAACTACACAGGGCAGCCTTGCTTTAACGAACCCAGACATCCGATGCCACTACGTTCCACCAAAGGGACAACTAAGTATGATCACATCCAAGGCCCCTCGCTGCGACTAGGCATTCAGCCGTATTCAGCGGTAGCACCATGAAGGAAAAGGGCTACTAGCATGTGCGTGACAACATTACCACGGAACTTCTCGGTCACCTGCGTGTCAACTGAGAGAAGTTCTTCGGTAATCCTGAAAGCAACGGTGGCTGGAACCTTATGGTTTAGCGGCCTCCATTTACTCGTTCTTTCCAACTCTTTTGCGATAATCAGCGAGGCCTACACTTTTAAGAGGGAGAGTCCACTCCTCATAATGGCCATTCGGTGTCCAGCCCGGGCAGGTCTAGTCGGGCTGCAACAAGCACTGCATGCGCCTTGCATCTGACTGGCATTATACCGTCCTGAAGCCGGTTCCAGGTTCCGGTTCCAGGGTAAAATGTGCTCAGTTCCACGGTTCCAGCGATGCCAAACATGTCAGTTCCTGGTTCCAGCCCTGGGCCACCATCTGGCCAACATGTCACATGCTGGTTCCAGCAAGTTTCTTACAAAACTTAGAATGCTCATCTGAATGGAAGAATAGCAATTTCCATGTTACAATTGGTTCTTATAAGTGCAAATAATTGCTGGCTCCTGGGGCTTCGCCCCAGACCCCACCAGGGGGCTGTTCCTCCCCCCTGGACCCCCGCCTCCTGCCTGGGTCGATGCTGCGCATCGACATGGCATTGCCCCCCCCAAGAATTGCTCGGTTCCAGAGGCCTTCTTTAGTCTAGTTCTGGTTCCAGAGAAGGTTGTGGAACCGGCTTCAGGACGTTAGCATTAATTCATGCAGCCGGCCACGCAGCACCCTCAAGCCCTCACAATCAACGCGGTCACTCCATCACTACCACAACGCCCTTACTCCAAGTGGTCCAGTTCGCACCACTTTCATCGGTATCGGCATGCAGAATCCTGTTTGTTTAATATCTCCAGTGTTGTTTGGTACCCTGGCCAGCTGTTTCGATAGCAACGTATTCATGGAAGCCAGCTTGAGACTCCTATTTGGCCTCCGCAAAATAACTGGACTGGACTCTGCGGAGTAAAATTGGCAATGGCGT
The DNA here is from genome assembly GCA_963556185.1 of Pseudopediastrum boryanum. NCBI lineage: Eukaryota > Viridiplantae > Chlorophyta > Chlorophyceae > Sphaeropleales > Hydrodictyaceae > Pseudopediastrum > Pseudopediastrum boryanum. Next base: position 7,182,547 of record OY744494.1, read on the forward strand.
CGGTTCGTCTGGGCAGAGTTTCATTGGTCTTACACAGCAGTCAGGTCCTCATACAAGTATACACAGATTTTGCAAGAGCCCACAGGCTCGTATTCCAAGCAGCAGCAGCACCAGCAGCTGGTTGCTCTCCATTTATTGATGTGGAGATCAAAATAAAGGTTAACAGGGGGTTGTGTTTTAAGCTCACTTGTACTCATCCCAACTTTGCAGACAATCATCAGAGAACTTCTGCACACTGCCACTTCATTTGCAGCTTTTTGACCGCCCATCATCGGTTGACTTTTTATACCATCAACACACGGTGCTCTGCATCTGCTTATGATGGTGATGTGGGCAACTGGGTGTACTCCTGATGGTTGGAAAGAGAGTTACACAGTACTACTGTACAAAAACAAGGGAACAATCCTAGAGTTAGAATACTATCGAAGGATTGTCTGGAAAACACTCTGTACAAGTTCTGGACTAAAGTGGTACAAGGAGTGTTTGCGGCATATGCAGACAAGCATCGAATATTAAGTCAGGAGCAGGGGGGCTTCAGGGCACACTGCAATACGATACATCAGCTTGAAGTGCACACAATGCTGCTTGAGGATGCCAGGTTGAATGGACAGGACATATTCACCCTCATGGTGGATCTTAAGGAAGCCTTTGACACGATACACCACCAGAAATTTGTACCAAATCATGCAGGATTTAGGGTACCCCCGTGACGCTGTGCAAGTAGTGAGGGGGCTGTATGAGAATGCCTTCACACAAGTAGTCACACCATACGGGAACACGCCTCCCATCAAGGTCCAAAGAGGCACATTACAAGGAGACAGTTTGTCACCATTCTTGTTCATCCTCTATCTTGAACCCCTGCTGAGGTGGCTATCAGTGGGGGCAAGAGGCTACCAGCCAGGGGTTTTGAAACGACACAGCGGGCTTGTCACCTTTGGCAGCAATGCGTATGCTGATGATGTAACCCTGTACACAGGCGGACACAGTAATCTCTCATTGCAGGCGGATAAAGTCTTAAGCTCTTATGCTTCTTGGGGCAACTTGACCATAAGTCAGACCAAAACGATTGCCACAGCCGCGCTCTATAAAAGGCAACCCTCCAAACCTTTTGACAAGGGCCTCGTCCAGAGGCTCATAAGCACAATCAAGATGCAGGGAAAGCCCATCATGGCCCATGACCCAAAGGAGCCCTACAAACTGCTGGGGGTGTGGTTCACAATGGATCTGAATTGGAAAAAGCAATCCAAGAGACATGCAGCGCTCTGCGCAAAATGGCAGGTCACACGGGGAATTGCTACAATTCCCAAGCACAAAAGCTGCTAGCATTGCAGTTACATTGCAGACATGTCTCAAAGCAAAAGCCCGGTATCCCTTCCTTTTAATGTGTTATAACGAACGGGAACTAGCAGAGCTTGACCGAGTGATGGATTCAGTAGTGCAGATTGCATACAAACTTCCAAAGGGCACCCCAACAGCCATGATCAGGGAAGATGTAGCATACGGTGGACTAGGCAACACATCTCTGACAGTGGCGTACACAGCTGTGGCCGTCAAGAACTTGACGCATGCCCTTGCCGAGGAGGGTAAACGTGGCCTTTTAACAAGGGCGTTGCTCAGGGCACAGGTGCAAGCCTATGCTAAGCCCTCAGCCGAAAAGGGAGGTTGGATTCCCAACTATGCTTTGAGGCTGAGACAGCTCATTCAAGGGACATGGTTACATGGTTACATCTACGCACACACCATTTGTGGCGTACAATTAAGGAAGTAGGCCTACTTAGTGAGGACCACCTACTCCAGAGTATGACTCAACCAGTCCAACTCCTCAATCAAACAATCCACCTCCATCCCAACACCTCACATTTCGCACACTACACCATATCCGCCATAGAAGGGGTGGCCACGCCTGCCCTACCCTTCTCCAGTTGCTTCTGCCCTCCTAGCTCCCCCTCCCACATCCCGCTCATCCCCCCCTTCCCTCCCTCCCTGTCGTACCCCCCCACCCAAAGATTGTGGCCTCCCCACTGGAGAGGCCCTGTTTCCAGGCTCATTGGCCGGTCCTTTGTATATCTTTTCCTGTCTTGCTTTCCAGGTCTCATGCAGAGCCTGGATTGCATGCCTTTGTAACTTGTGAGCTGTGCTGTGTAGATGTGTCCCTCTTACACCAAGAAGTTCCAGCTGTCGTATGGTGCACTCTTTGTATAACGCTCCTGCAACTCCCAATATGATGGATCTCCGTTCGATAGTTGCACTTGGATGTCTCTCTCTTAGCACTTTGTGCAGCTCGCTGTGCTGCGTGAATGGGTCCCGCATTGTCCGACTTGGGTCTGTATCCCGTGTGTACTTGATTTCTACCAGCGTGACTACTGCGGGAGTTGTCCGCCATTGACCTTCTGGTGTCTTTCTAATTTGCCTCCTTCTGTATAGAATAATGTCTGGCCTACTCTTGCAGCCTTGGAATTCTTTTTGGGAGATCAAATCCCTAGGTATATGTTTTCTCGTTCTATGGAGTTCAGCCACTCCTGCACGTGCCCATTTACTGGCACTACCTCCGTCATTATAGACAATACTGTCAGCTCCCATGTCGCCTTGCGCAATGGTCTTTGTAATTATCCGCACTGCTTTGTTGTGCTTTTCCTGCACAAGCCCCGAAACAGCTGGGCACCAGGCAACAGCATGGTGTCCCCCATCTGGGTGCTTTTTGCAGCAGGGACATATGTTGCTCCTGCATTTGCCATATCTCTGCAGGTTTTTGGCCGTTGGTAGTTGCCCTGTAAGGTACTTCACTCTCGTGTTTTTCATACCTTCTGTGATGCCGTTAAGGGTCACCCAAGTGTCCATGTATTTGTCGGCCATACAAGGAACCGCGTTCTGCATGCCCTTGTAATACACTGTGGAAGTGTCTGCTTTTCCAAGACGAAGTTCACGGTAGTCACTGGAGGCATGCACTCGGTTGCTCAATGCATCATCCAGGTTTTCTATCTGTTTCCATCGAACTCTCATTCCATCTTGACTGAGTTCATTCTCTTCCCATGTCTTCTGTACTGGCCAAACCTGCAAGGGTCTGGAGTTGCTTTCGACTGTTGAGAGGTCTACTTCAGCCTGCCCTGTCGCAGCTACCGTCGTGGCAATCTCGTCTGCATGTTCGTTCCCTGGTATGCCGGCATGCCCGCGCACCTTGATGAGCATTACATCCTCGCCTGTTGCCAAAGCGGCGGCTTTGATCTCTTCCAGAAGGTTCTTGTGCCTGTGGAACCTAATTCTTGCCGGATAGTAGATGGCGGCCTTGATAGAGTATATAGAGTTCACACTGTCGGTCATAATCTGGCTGTAGCCCAATTTCAGGGCCCCCAGTATGGCTATTAGCTCTGCCCGGTAAGCCGTATTATGTCTGGTTGGCGCTGCTGCTTGTATACTGATGAAACGCTCTGCCTGGGAGGCTGTGGCAGGCACGTATAACCCTGAGCCGAGGGTGACTGTCTCCCTACCCTCACGTCCCTCTGCTTTTCGCTGGCTACCGTCTGTGTAGACCAACTCTTGCCAATTATATTTCAACGGTTTTGCCTTTGTGAGCTCCAGTTGCTGCTCTGCGAGCTGGTTCATGTGCTCTTGGGATGGAGCTAGAGACAAGTATGGCAAGCTTTCAAGGGACACAAGCAGGGAGATACATCTGGAAGGATGGAGAGGAGGTCTATCCCCTGCCTGCAACTGAGGTAGCTCAGACAGTGCTGGGCAATCTGGAGGAGTGGGAGCGTGATTCCACCCTACAGCAAATCAAGAAACCCCTCCAAGTGCTGCAAGAAGTAGGAGTCTACAGCATCAGCCAACTAGTCAATAGCAAGGCCAATAGATTGCTAGGTGCGCCTGATGTGGCAAGAAAACTGGGACGGATAAATCTGGGCAAAAAGCACAAAAGGGCTTTAAAAGGTTCTCAAGTTTTGGGCTGACGCAGAGGGCCAGGAGAAGTCCCCGGGGACTCCAGCAGACCACGGTTACACGGTAGACAGCAGACATGCGCGATGGCTGAAAAGAATGGTTAGCGGAGAGCAAGGGCACATCCCAGTTGCTCCAGCAACCTTGGCAGACATATATGAGAGAGCTCCAGTTGAAACATTCAAACAAGAGTCCATGCTAAACCTGCACGTTGGGAACCCTAGCAAACGCAAAAGAGCCTTTGACCCCGGTTTTCGGCAATGTGATCCCACTCAGGTACAGGACGCAGATCAAACAGGGGATTCAGATGACCAAGAAGATGCTACTATGGCAATTAGACAGCCACAGACAGCGTGCGACACGCAACTGGAGCGTGTTGATTCTGACCTGCTGGCAATTGCAGACCCAGAAACAGATGGCTACACGCTAACCAAAAAAAGACAGGGCTTGGAAGTTACTTGGAAGATGCTCAGCCTTGGGGTGCCTGACGTCACCGTCTACAATTTGCTGGCTGCATTTAAAGACAAAGCACAGGCCACTGGGCACACCAGGTTTGCAGGCAAGCACACGCAATGGAAAAGGAAAACACGATGGCTTCTACAAAAGTCGATCCAATGGGAAGTCAACTGGGCACCCACCATTCTAGAGGGTTGGGAGAAAGACATAGTATGGAGAAGTTGCGTCACAAAGCAGTTAAGATGCAAGGGAGGAGGACTGCAAAAAATGTGCAGGACACGGTTGAGAAGGTTATGAATATGCACTTTGATGAAGAGATGGTGGAGAGTAAGGCGTATATGTTTTTGGACAAGGCATGGGGAAAATGTCAGGCAATGGATCCTGCAACGGCACCCTCTAACCAAGTCTTTATATCCACATATAAGAACTGGGTGGGGGTGCATGAGGGGGGAGCAAAGCACCTTTCTCATTTCATGCCAACACATCTTAGGAGGCAGCTTGTTGGGCTGCGATGTGGATGTCACCCTCTAAATGTGCACAGGATGAGGTTTCATGGTGTTCCCAGGAGGGAAAGGACATGTCAAGTATGTGGCCAGGAGGGGGCGGTGGAGGATCTCATGCACTTTATGTTGCATTGTGAGCATTATGCTCCTATAAGGGCAAAGCATACAAATATCTTTTCAGATTCACATGCAGCTGGAAAGGACAACAATGAGGTGCTACGAATGGTCTTGGATCATGCGCATCAGCTTGATCTGGCTTGCTGTATACAGGAGATGTTTTCTCACAGGGAAACTATCCTGGAGATCAAGGAAGTTGTACGGGAGAGCGAGCATGGGGCAGGACATGAAGTGGTAGATTTCCGTGATGTTGAGCAAGAGAATACTACTCCTCACCATATTGTGATTGGAGGAAGTAGGTCGCAGTACTATAACCTACGAGATGTTACATTCAAGCTACCTGATAGATTTTTCGAGGTTTATGACTAGAATTTAGTGTCTATTTGGGATGTTGTGTGGGGGGATGTCTAAATGGATATGGTGGATGAAATGGGGAATCAGCTCTTTTTGGTTGTTTGGATGGGATGGGAGGAAATGCACGGGGATGGGTGTTATCAGGGTTTTCTGTTGGTTCAGGGTTTAGGATTTTTAGGGTTTGGGGTTTTGGGTTTTGGGCCAGAAACAACCCTGGAACAGGGCGGTGTTTGCTGGTACGGTTGGCAGGAGGAGGAAGGGCAGGTCCTATAAGTAGGCTGCCTGGTATATGGTCTTGTTACCTGGCAGCGTGGGAGTCCACCTGGTATCCGGGTCGGACTGAACAGCATGCTGACTACTTGGTAATCACTTCACTTCACTTCACAAAGCGCGAGTGATCAGACCGGCTATTGATGATGACCTGCAATTGGTAGCTGTGGTGTGCGAACATTGCCATCAGACTGATGACTCGGTCAAACGGTGCTTGGGATGCCAGAGAGGTTTTCACGAAACGGTTCGTGAGCTGCAGAAAGTGTGGCAAATGGAGAATTCAACGTGACTGCCGAACATCTCTCAATGTGAGCTCATCAATGAAGCAGGATACTGCTGGGAATGCCAGCGTTTTGACCCGGAGTTTGACGGGACCTCAAACTATCAGGCGAAAGTGGAGCCGTGGTATATTGAATGGGAGTCACACTACGAAGACGCGGATACAATGCGATGGTTAGAATTTGCAGACCTAGTAGAGCGGACCATTAAAGGCATGTCTCAGCCGCAGACTCATCAATGAAGCATGCCGACAAGCCAAAGATGCGGTAAGGGATAAGAACCTCCCCAACCGTGAGCGACAAGGAAATCAAGGGCCACGCCTGCACGCAACAATTGGAGAGGAATGTAGGCAGAAATGCACATTTGTTACACAGGATACCGACCCCCATGTTGATATCGTTGGCACAGGGGCATATGTGCTACAACAACGAGAGGTGTACAGAAGGGTTCAGATGTCTGGAGAAAAGAAAAAGGACTACCACCGACCGAATGGTGACAGTCCATGACCCCACGGGCAGGACAGTCGGCATGATAACACCGGAAAGGCTTGCTCTGCTATATATATGTATATATATATATATATATATATAGAGAGAGAGAGAGAGAGAGAGAGAGAGAGAGAGAGAGAGAGAGAGAGAGAGAGAGAGAGAGAGAGAGAGAGAGAGAGAGAGAGAGAGAGAGAGAGAGAGAGAGAGAGAGAGAGAGAGAGAGAGAGAGAGAGAGAGAGAGAGAGAGAGAGAGAGAGAGAGAGAGAGAGAGAGAGAGAGAGAGCTACGCAAGGAGGGGCGTGAGGTGCCCTCCCGCGTAAGATTAAGGGAGGGGCCCACTGGTGTAAGGATTACACTGGGCCAGCCTACCATAGGATACTTACATCCGTGGGTGGGCTTCCGCCCACCCGCCTTTGTTAGCTTACTTTCTTGTAGTTCCTCCTGTGCCATTGAGGCTCTTTGGGCTTTTCCAGTTTTCTTTTTGTTGTGTATATGCTGTGTAAGGACTTAACTGCTGCAGTATGTACTTCTGAAAAGCATTGCTTTAGAGCTTGCCCTCTGATACCGAGGGCTTGAAGATTCATGGTGGTACTGTTGAATATGGTGCCTGCAACTCCGACAAGCAAGGGATAGTACCATACTTTGGCAGTGGGGTCTATGTCTTTGATTTTGTCAATGAGTACTTGGTGTTGATAATCAGCTTTGCTTTGCTGGCTTGTTGGGTCTGAATCCCTGCAGATCTTGACCTCTATTATCCAGTACTCTGCTGGGTTGTTTCCATTCTTGGGTTTGTAGAGCATACTATCAGGGCGCTTATCGGTGGTGCCTTGTGCTTGTTGCTTGCACTGCCTCCTTTAGTCCCCTTGGAAGGAGCTCCCACGGGATGTTTCTAGACTGGTGGGCCATGATGCCGTCTTCTGCACAATTTTTAGTTGATCCAAGGTCCATTTGAATGACAAATGCTCCTTTGCGTCCCCTTAACACTCTTCTCATGATTAGTCGGCCGACCTTGTTATGCCTGTTGATGTACATTCTTTTCAAAGCTGGGCATCCTGAGGCTGTGTGGTGTCCGCCATCCTCGTCACCGCACAGGAGACATTTGCTACTAGGTGCATGTCCACACCTATAGGCCATCTTCCTTGTCCACATGGTCCCGTACCGGTAGCGCAAAGCTGTTTTTCGTTCTGCATACTTGATTTTTCCCGAGGTCATGTACTGTAAAGTGGCATAGGCCTTCTTGGGCGAAAAGGGAACCCGGGATGCAACGGGCGCAGCGGAAATGCCCCATATATCATTACACAGGATGTAATGATGACAGATGGACTAGGGTTTTAGTATTAGGGTTTAACGTTTGAATTATGGGTTTTAGGGTTTAAGGATGTGTCTGGACATGTCTAGATGTGTCTGGAAGTGTGTGGAAAGTAGTGGTCTATTCTGGAAGTTTCTGGAAGGAAACATGTGGAACGTTCTAGAGTGATGTATTGGTTACGTATGGCTTGGTAATGGATGGAACTGTGGAGAAGGTTCCACTCTAGATGGTTCTAGAAGATATGGGCTGTGTTAACAGCCATATATAAAGGAGAGAGTTGAGACATTGGACAACTAACTCAGTCAACTCAGTCAAGCTGTCTTGAGTATTTGTTGTATGCCTTTGGCTGTGTATCTATCTACCGTGTTCCTTCCATAGTACTCTGTGTGTACCCAGACACTACTTGTAAGTTTCCTGTCTCAATAAAGCCTCTCGCCTGACCATTCCGGTACTTCGGCAGTACATCGGTAAAGGCCTACGTCTACCGTCGTCCGCCAGCCGGTTTAGCTAGGGGAGAGCTTTGCACGTGGTTTCGGAGCTTAACGACCCTTCCTGTAGGTTTTGGACCGCGGCGTTTTGCGTTTAAGGATAGCGCTACTAGAAGCATCCATCCATCGGTGCAAGTTGAACTTCGAGCCGACGTCAATTCTCTTCAACGCCAGTCTTCTACATGGAAGCACAAGTTCAACAGCTTAATACTCAGCTTGCGGCTCTGACGGATGCGCATCAGCAAGCTATCCAGCAACTACAGGCCGCACAGCAGCAGATAGCCGCTCTGCAGCAGGCGAAAGTTAACGCTCAACCTAATGCTCCAAAGATCAAGCCACCTAAGCCTCCAGTCTTCACGGGGAGCGCACAACCTTCTGCGGTCAACTGGTGCTATCTTATGGAGACCTACCTACAGTCATGCGACGTCAACCTCAACGCACCAATAGCCATCCTTCATGCTGCCGGTTTCCTGCGAGATTCAGCACTCACCTGGTACCGCAACCATCTTGCAGCCGTTCAGCGTGGAGTGGACCGGCCCTGGAATACTTGGGAGGACTTCAAAGCTGCTCTCATCACGCACTTCACACCAATCTCCCCAGAGCGCACAGCACGTGAGAAGCTCGATCATCTACAACAAGGTGGCAAGTCAGCTCGTACCTATGCTGAGCAGTTCAACCTCTGCATGCTGGAGCTACCCGACATGCACGAGAAGGACCGTGTCCATCGCTTTCTAGAAGGCCTGCGACCGGAAGTTCGTATCCATGTGGAGCTCAAAAACCCAACCACCCTTTCAGATGCCGTTGAGTGGGCTATCCAAGCAGACTCACTTGTCTGGCAGATCAAGAGGCGACGCTCTTCACCTACTCCTGGAGCTTTCCATCACCCTTATCAACAGCAACAACAAGAGCCTCACACTGGACCTACTCCAATGGAACTTGGTGCTGCTGACAACAAGAGGACTAACAACAACAACTGCAATCAAAGAAGGCAGAACTTCAACAATGTGAGGAGGCAACCATCCAAGAAAGATGTGGAGTGCTTCTACTGTCATCGCTTGGGTCATTACCAGCGCTTCTGTCCCAAGCGTGCTGCCAATCTGAAAATGATGAGTGATGCTGCCTCTCCTCAGCATTTAAACTGAGGAAGGCGCGTGGTGCAGTGAGTCCTACGCGCGCCGATGTGGCTGGTCCCCGTCCTGCTATGGACTCACGAAGAGGTTGCTCAGCCGGGGTTAAGGAGCAACCTGCTGGGAATTCCAAGTCAACGGTTACCGGGCGCCAAGATGCTGCAGCATACCAAAAGAAGAAACCCCGCCGGAGATCACCAAGGTTGAGGGACCGTACTGACTGGAGATTCCACCCTAAGGAACACGCCGACTATGCAGCGATTTATGGGCCATTTACGGTGGACGCCTGTGCAGATCCAGCTGGAGAGAATGCTGTGGCCAAGAAGTTCTACCACAGTCAGAATTCCTTCCTTAAGGCCAATGTCGAGGGAGAGAATGTATGGCTGAATGTGCCTTTTCGCCGTGCCGGGAAGTTCCTTAGGCATTATCTGGAGTGCAAGGAGAGAGCCCCTGCTCAGACCAGTGCTGTCATCGTCCTGCCAAAATGGGAAAACAAGCCGTGGTGGCAGATGACACAGGGACTACGCCTTTTGAAGACCTATCCAGCAGGGACCCAGCTCTTCACTGTGCCATCCAAGACACCTGGTGGACCTTGTATCGACATGGGACCTACCAAGTGGCCTGTGTGTGTGTTTTGGGATCCTCCTACTCTTCAAGGTTTTGTGAAGCCGTTACCATACAATGCTACAACAGAAGAAGCAACATCAGAGGAGCCGTCAAAGGAAGAGGAGACACCTGAGCTATGTGGCCTTCGTCCTACCAGTGAGAAGCTTATTCGGCTTAAGGGCAAAGTGAGAGGTCACAACGTCACTATTCTCGTCGACTCAGGTGCAGGCAGGAACTACATTGACCCTGATGTAGTTGCACTACTAAATCTGCCAACAGTCACCCTGCCTGGCAACATTGTGCAATTGGCTGGTCCAGTCACCCAAGATGCTTCCAAGCTCATCCCAGACCTCAAGTTCAGGATTGGCCAATACAAGGACCATATGCCCTTCACCGTCACCCATTTGGCGCAACCCAGCGTTCCCCCGTGGCCTAGTGGTTAAGGCGCACGGCGTGCAGGCTGAGGTGGCCTAGAGGTCGTGGGATCGATCCCCACCAGTGACATGCGATTTGGGAATTCTGCCTAAAACAGGGGAGCGTGTACGTACTTGTGCTCTGCGCGGGGCGGGAGCAGTGGCCGTCGAGGACGCCGGCCCTTGTAGGGGGGCAGAGTGTAATGATATATGGGGCAATTCCGCTGCGCCCGTTGCATCCCGGGTTCCCTTTTCGCCCAAGAAGGCCTATGCCACTTTACAATTGGTCTCGGAGCCATGTTAGTGCAGTTGGTAGGATAGACCACTGCAGATCCTGAGGTTGCGGGTTCGACTCCCATTTGGCGCAACCCAGCGTTCCCCCGTGGCCTAGTGGTTAAGGCGCACGGCGTGCAGGCTGAGGTGGCTGTGAGGTCGTGGGATCGATCCCCACCAGTGACATGCGATTTGAAATCTGCCTAAAACAGGGGAGCGTGTACGTACTTGTGCTCTGCGCGGGGCGGGAGCAGTGGCCGTCGAGGACGCCGGCCCTTGTAGGGGGGCAGAGTGTAATGATATATGGGGCATTTCCGCTGCGCCCGTTGCATCCCGGGTTCCCTTTTCGCCCAAGAAGGCCTATGCCACTTTACATGTACTCGTTGCTAGCAGGCAGGTCCAGTCTTTCCTCAATCCTTTTAAAAGACTCGAAATAACAGGTAGCTCTGTTTGCCATCCCAAAGCGACTCTTTTGGTGGCAGTAATGACGTACCGAGTCGTGAAGGTCTGTCAAAGGGTTCACCCGCTTGAAACGGTCAATCAACGTGCGCTGCCCATTGGTCCGTGACCAACTATTGTTCCATTGGGTCTTGTGCGGCCAATATTGGGTCGACCTGTTGTTACTAGGACTCTCGTACTTCTCACATTCCTCATAGTCGGAAGTGTCCCCTGTCGCAGCCGCCTTAGCGATTGCGTCCGCTTTTTCATTACCGATTATGGAAGCATGGCCCTTGACCTTGTGAAGGGTTGTCCTCAGTCCCCTGTTGACGATCTCGGTTACTATCTCTTTAATTAGCTCACAGTGCTGGTGATTTAGAAGATCTTGTGGGCGTCTCAGCATCTTTTTGATTTGGTACATTGAGCTGAGGCTGTCGGTGGCTATCATGTGGGCTCCATGCCTCAGCGCAGCAAGGATACCAACCAGTTCTGCTCTGTTTATGGTGTTCTGGGGATGGCTGTCGCCTGCAGGGACAATTGGAACCCCACGTTCATCGTCCTCATTGGCTGCTTGTGGGGGGAAGTACACTCCTGCCCCTATGCCTGGGGCATCACACTCTGCATCTATTGGTGATGCTTTATGGCTTGTTTGCTTGTAGCTACCATCTGTGTAGACATAGTTTTTCCAATTGTACCGGAGGGGTGGGGCTGTTGGTAGGGCAGTGGCTAATTGCGTTTCCAGGTCATCCAGTGTAGTGCTGGCGTCAACCATGGCTGGAGGGTCTTGACTGGTGGCAGAATCGTCCCGGAGGGACTCAGAGCCGTTTGTTTGTTTGGGGTAACCCATTTTGCTGAGCTGTTTTGGCGTCAGCAATGTTGGCTGATGAGATGTGCTGGGCGGGGCATTGCTGCTTGGGGGGTTGTAGTACATGCTGATGTCTTGTATCTCTTTGTCGTCCGGCAGGGACTGATTAATGGCATCCTGCAGCGTTTGCAGAAACCTGGTCATGTAGCCGCTCTCCCAGTAAGGGAGGTGGGCCTCAAAACCCTTTGCGTTGCCTGTGACAATGATATTTACGTCCCATCTAGGGTTTCCTGCATACATGTCGCCCCGTTCCCAAGTTGTGGGTTTCTGGAACCTGAAGTGTTTTCGGGGTATTTGTAGGAGATGCATGCAGTTTTCTGGGAAGTGTTGTAGCCATGCAAGGTAGGCAGTTCTGTTTGCATCGGACCAGGCAGGCAGGATATGTATGCCAAAGACAGGGGCTGTTGTGTTACGGGCCGCTGCTATGGCAGTAGCCATGTTCTTATTCAGGTCTTCGTCCTCATACTCTGGGTTGTGCACGCTTCCGCCGGTCCACCTATATCTGTAGCTATCCCATTTTGCCCCAAAGATTTGGTCCCTTTTGTGGGCGCTCCAGTACATCGTAAATGTTGGGTTGTAATTGAGTGGGCTTGCGAATCTCTCTTTTGTTATGTCTGTGAGCTGCCTGAGAGCCTCATACACCTCAGGGGGAGTGGCCCAGTGGTTCTTTATTTGGACCTTCCTACTGGCTTTGTGATCTTTGATTTGTGCTCCATCTCTGTACCTGCACATGAGGGCATACAGTTCTTGGGGAAAGGTACCTGCCTTCAACTTCCGCACAACCTTTGGTTTGTGGCGAGTGCTGCGGCAGTACTGTTGGTACAGTATTGCTGTCCTTTCAGGGGTGAGGGTGTAGCGACATTTGCCATCTGGTGTGTATATGCAGGCGAGCGTTTTTATCCACAGTTGTCCATCTATGCACATCTCTACTTCTCTAATAAAGACGTCGTGTCTTCCTGTGGGGTGGATATCAGCATGGGGGGCTCTGCTATATATACCACAACTACACCAAAGTACTTGCCACCAGGCAGGAGGTCGTTGATAAGCTACAACCACGCTCGTTTCCAGAGGAAGTAGCTGCATTGCTGCGGCGTTACAAAGAGGGAACACCCATACCTGGCACCAAGCGAAAATATATCTAGAAAATCACTGGGCAACGCCTCCAGGAGTGTACCAGATGCTGCAAGAAGCCATTCCTCAGCTAAGTCAAGAAAGGTTTGCTAGCCCCCTCAACTATCGCCCGGGCATGACAAAGTATTAGAGTGCCTTTGAGAGAGATCAGCTTTTTGGAGCAATGCATGATGCATACAAGTGCCGCTGGACAGGTCACTCAGTAGCCAATCCAGAAGAGAGTGTACAAGGCTGTATCTTGGGCGGTCCACTCAGCAGAGAACACTGGAACTCCCAGTGTCACAGTATTTGTGCTTCCTGCATGGACGGAGGGCAGCAACACGGCGTACATGAAATGGGTTCGCAAGATGCCCCAAACATGTAAAGTACTGGCCACTATCCCAAGGCGTAGCTTCAAGTTTATCCAGCAGCCACAAGCAACGACGGTGGGATTACCACCCGAGGACACAGGCCATCCAAAATGGGACATAAACATCCTTCTTGTGGGCAACAAAAGAGGGTTTGAGACTTTGACCAATGGGGATGCAGTGGGCATGGCTAAAGAGCTCAAGCAAAAATTAATTCAAGCAGATAATGAGCATGCTCACCCAAGTAAACTGCTCACCTGGGCAAGACTAGGTCATCACTGGCCTGATGGCCCCAGTGCGGAGTCAAGCACTGGAGAGGAATCTGAAAACGAAGAAGAGATGGACACCACTATATACAGGCCACCAGCCAAGGTGCTGGCTTGCCCCAGTGATGCATGCACAGCAGCCCTCACCTTGAACATCAGCTTGGCTGATCTCTTGCAGACAGCCTCGGAACAGCTCCAGCTGAACCAGCTCCTCCCACTAAAGTATGACTGGCGAAGCATGGTGTACACTGATGGCAGCCAACGTAAGATAGACATTGGGCCAAACGGCAGACAGACAGTCCAACTTGGGTCCGGCATTTACGTCCCAGCAAAGACAGACACTGAGGAAGGGCAGTGCATAGGAATCCAATCAACAGCACCAACAAGGCACAATACTCTGTGGCAGTTCTACACAGCGGGTAGGCACACTTGTTAAGAGAGACCACTGCACATACATCCCTCCCGGCTGTGCAGGACCCCAAGCTTTCTTAAGCGTGGGGATGAGTACCTGAGTAACACTTGCTTGTGGACAAACAACAGATAGACCCATGTGGGCAGTTATAATACGATTTCATGTATCTGTTACCTGAAATGTCTTGATGAAGCTGTGCAGGTTTTGCTCATTTGTGCAGTCCATTACACAGTATGTTTGTGAGGTCTGGCCCCCTTGCGGTTGGCTAAGGGTCTTGTTCAGGTATGGGACAACCCATTGCAGACAACCGAGAATATGTTACTGCGTGAGCTTGGTCATTTGGAAGAGAGTGTGTTATCGCCATTTTGCATGGGGAGATGTGTAGGGAACCTGTGGCATAAGGGCTGGTTGGTGTCCATATTGACTCTATGGGAATAAGCTGATGCTTGAGCCCAGAAATGGCGTGCTTGGCACAGCAACAAGCCGATTATCATGCTGGCCTAGTTTTTCCCTGAGGTACCGAGAAAGACATGGGCTGCTGGTGCTCTTGTGCATAGTAGATGGAGCTTTCTGCTGCTGGTGCCTTCATTAGCTGTTGTCCATTGGATGGAAGTAGCAATCTAGCTCGAATGCTGCGCTGGTAGTGCTGCTCTTCACATAGCAGATCTGCAATGCTGCTGCTGGTTGGGAAATGGTTAAATCTCAATCTTTGGGAGCTTGGTTGGCGTAGTTAGAAACTTCGAGAGAACAGTTTGATATGACTGTTAGGTTCTGAGAGACTATTCCGGGAGATCATTCGGCGACGGATAGGTCGGGTCAAGAGGTGTGAACTCAGCAGGACTCATGCTTGAAAGCTAGAAGGGCACTGATCTGTGACCATGCTTGGCTTCCTCCGTCTGCAAGACTTTACTATCATATGCCTGGTATCAGTAGTGGGCCTATCTATGTACTAGGTAAGGGCCTACTCTCTTGACGCATGGAAGTTTTTCCCCTCCTTGTCTGCTCCTTCAGCTCTGACCATTGCTTGGGCCTAAGCGCCTGCTCAGATGACCTACCCTTAGTGTTGCCCATCGGCTACAACTTCACGCTGGCTAAACATCGGCTGACACGACGATTCAGCTGTCACACTCCAAAGTATATTTGAGGGCCAGTCATGCTCTGGAGGGGGGACCTCACTCAGTAGGCCTACTTCCTTAATTGTACGCCACTCAATGTAGAGTGAGCGTAGATGTTAACATGTTAACATTTGAGGGCCACCCATCAAAGGGCCTGGTACCGAAGTAGTTGAAAGCGAACGCTCTCTGCGGGTAGGTAACTAGGTACATGACAGTAATGCCATTCGATAGCCGGCCGGACGAAGCCACCTCTGAAAGCTGATGGACCGTGTGGAGTCGGCACTGGTTTTCAAAGATATAGATAGCCGACACATCGAGGGAAGTTTTATGAAGGAGCGGCTCCTGCCAGTGGGTTTGTGTGAGAACTCACACTGGGGCACTATCTACCGTTCCTGGTGAAGTGACGTAGTAATTCATCCTCACCTAATTCAAGAAGGTGAATGATGTAGTAATTCAAGACGCTCAGAATTATCTTGTCATTCTTTCTACCAGAAGACCATGAAGTCGCATAGCTCCTGGCAAAATGGCTGGACACTCAGCCGACATATATAGACCCATCCCGCCTTCGACGAGTTTTGTGTCAGCCGCAGTCTTGCTTCCTAGGCTTCCTTGCCAAAACCTGCAAAGTAAAGCAAGGATTCTATATCCAGACCTCTATTTCTGCGCAGAGCCCGGGGAACTGTCGCGGTGCAACCTCCCATCTGACCGTTACAAAGGCACACTGGTGCAAGTATGGGCACAGAAAGCTTGGTGCAGAGAACTCGGTCAGCCAGGTATGGTTATTTTTGTGCATCGATAGAAGATGGGCATATTAAAAGGTCGGAAAAGCTATAAGCAGCGCTCTGGGCCCGCTGTCTTTCAGAGTCCCAACTTACAACTCAGCGTGCCCGCCTCATGGGTAACCTGGCGGATCCGAACACGATCATGTATTTCACCAAACACGATCCATGGCAGCTTCATGAGTTTGGCTGCTAAACGATTGTGTCATGCTATGGTTGACTAGCAGTGGTGCCCCAGCTTGTGGGCATACTTAGTAAGTATGTACTGAGATAAACCCACATGACCAACTTCCTTCTTGCAGAGACTCTGCTGGACCAAGTGCTCTCTCGAATGTGGCCCTCCAGCGGCGATTGTCTGCATGGCTGGACATTAGTGGCGCTGGATTGCTGCTGCTTTTCCTGGATATCTGCTGACAGTCCTCAGTGTGTCTGTCTACATTGCCAGCACCTACACTGGAGCCAACGATGTAAGTTTGTAAAAAAAAACAACTTGGGTTAGTAGCTATCAAGTAAAGTTTGTCTCTGCAAGGAGATTAAGCACTGTCATGCAAGAGCTGCGTGCGGCACGAATCAAACAGCCTGGCAGGCAGTGCATGAAGAAAGAAAAGAGACAAAATGCATCCTTCTTGTTCTTTGGACAGCTGCTTGGCCCACTGTTTGCAAAAAACAAGTACCCGGCAGACATCATGACATGCACACCCTTGCTCACTATGTATTGCGTCACCTGCGCCCCCACATCCATTCTAACTGCAATCCCTTTTGACTAATCATGCAAACAGGTACTGTGGAATATTGACGTGGCAACGATAGCCTACTTCACCTTCCATTGGGTGCTGTACCTCTGGCTAAGTGAAGAGCGTGGCCCCTACATACTCACCATCATCCTGGGGCACCTGGGGCACCTGGGGCACCTGGGGCACCTTCATTGACATGATCACCATCATCCCTGGGTACATCCTGGCCTTCTCCCCAGAAGCAAGGGCATCCAATGCAGCAGGCCTGTATTTCCTCAGGGCTTTCAGGTGAGAAGGGTTCGAGCTCAGGCACCATAAATTATGGCACGGTGGGCTGACTTGATGTTCCTGCATGTGCATGTTTTGTAGTGTACTGCATCTACATAATTGTATTTTGCTCACCCGAAGCTGGGCTTGCCAAGGAGGCCTGCAATTTTTTGAAGGCGCCCCCTATGCAATTTTCCTGTGTAATGCAAAAGCATACTGTCAGCCTCCAAGAACACGAAGTCACTGGATACTGGACACCCGTGCAATTTGCTCCATATTGTCCCAGCCGGCTCTGGCACTCAGTTACATTGTTACATCTACGCTCGCTCCACCATGAGCGGCGTACAGTTAAGGAAGTAGGCTTACTACAGTGAGGGCACCCGCCTCCTGAACACGACCAATATGTCCTGGCTCTTCATATCACCACCTCCATCCCATCCACCTCACTTTTCAATTCCTACACCATGTCCTCCCAGAAGGGGTGGCCTCGCCTGCCCTACCCTTCTCCACGCTTCTGTGCCCTCCTAGCTCCCCCGCCCTGATCCCTTTCATCCCCCCCAACCCCCCACCCTAGGCTCACCCCCCCACCCAGATTGAGATGCCCCTCCACCGGGGCCCTGTTTTCAGACGGATTGACCTGTTTCCGTGGTCGACCTTAGCGTCGTCCGCAGGTGACTGGCGCCCAAGGCGTTAGGGGTTTAGGGCACCCGACCCCCGTTTGCGCTGCCTGATGCACCGCGGAGGACGCTGATGAGTCCGATAATACTTATATCGTAAACTAGCTTTTTCGGTCGCTGTTGCGTGTGTCGCGCAGGCGCCTGTATCGTTTACGGAGCGTGTGCCAAAATGAGTTCCATCGAATTTTCACGCTGGAACGCTGAAAAATTGTATGGAACGGAACGGAACGGAACTGTGCACTGCGAGGCAAACAGGGCTACCTTTACGGTGGTTAATATGGGCTTGCGCATGTCCTATACTCTTTATAGGGAGTGCACGGAAGGGTACCTCACTTGTACTCTTCTGTTTGCGGACGACTTCCATCCTCGATCCAAAGGAAGCATGGTGGGTTAAGATTCGCGAGGAGACCGTGTATTGTTCTCCAGCGTGGGATGGTGGGAAAGGTTCCTTGGTGTGTGGGTTAAGAAGTGTTCCGTCAGGTATCATATAGGAAGCGACTGGCATCGATCCCTAAACTTCAGTTACATAAAACGGAAGCATGGGGGTGTATGCAGGCAGCTGGTACAAGCCAGGTATTACAAGACGAATATCAAATGAAAACAGTAAGATGCACGTTTGATTCATCAGGCAGTACAGCCCATGTCACCCTAGCACTAAGCATGATCGGAAGAGAATAATCATCTGTATGTCCACATATATAGTGAGGCACATTATCTTCATCGCAGGCTACCCCTAGCCAACACCATACTGAAAAGATGACCACTGAGCGTACTGACAGCTTAGACCTGTTAACCTAGATAAATTAGACACAAGGAAAAAGAACAAAAATACACGACCAAAGGAAGAAAAATGATGGAAAGATGGTACTTGCTGGTGAGTGTGTAATAAGGGGCTAGCCACTACAGTTACTACGTGTCTCACTTTTCAGAGCCGTCCAGATGGCTGCGTAGCTGCTTGTAGTAAGAGCACAATCATAGTGCTCATGTCTTGTAAGTTCTGGATGCATGTTTTACTACATACTACACACAAAGCTGACATTCCCAGGGCAATCCTTACTACATGCTACAGCAGGTCCAAGGAATTCTGTAGTAAATGTAGTAGAAAACTATATTTATAATTACTCTATTTTGTAGTAATTCTACAGTCATTATGGCAATGATTACTACATTTTACTACAAACTACAAGAGAAAGTACCCTTTCCAAGGCGGACGCCACTACATGCTACAACCCATTTTGAGAAAAGTGTAGTAATGGTATGGTCAGGGTAGTTGAAGGGAGATATCTTGTAGTCCAGCCTTACTACAGGCTACTACATGGGTCTACAGGGCGGCTCTGAAAATTGAGACACGTAGTAACTGTAGTGGCTAGCCCCTTTGTGTAATGGCAGCGGTACATGTACTGTCCAAACAGCCAGGCAAGTTCCAGGCAACTCAACGATCCAATAGGCTAAAGCAGGGTTCCGAAATAGATAGCAGAAAGCCGAGTGATACACATTCCAACCAGCCACGCAATGTATTGCAGGCTACTCGACTGTCCCGCGGAAGAATGCCTTGGCAGGCACAAACAGAATAAACCAGGTCTGAGTGCTAATTTGATGGCCTTGTGCTTGAATGCGCAGGTGATGCTAGTCAGGGGCCTCTTGAGATTCTAGAGTGCATTGTCACTGTTACTAGTAGGTATGGCCTATTGCATATGCAGCATGAGGAATAGGAATGCAGGAGCTTTAGCTTCTTTGCATAAGTCTAAGGGCACCCTTCCTTTCAAGAAGGTCATTCCATATGACGGATAGTGCTGTCCCTTTGCGTATCTTGTCGAACAGTGTTGTTGGTCTCCTGCATAGGCTTGAGATGAACACATCTCCAGGTGATTGGTACAGCATTGTCAAGTGTCTGCTAGGTTACCAGTATGAGCATGTGTCTATGGGCTATCCTAGGCTTTTCCTGCTTAGATGTCTACAACGGGCAGTGGCTGCCCTGGTCAAGAAGGATTATCGATGGGGTTTGGCTGCAGCAGTTCTTAGCAAGTGCATTGGCCATGCATGGAGGCCGTGGCAAAGCATGCAGAGGTAGCCGATAGCAACATAACGGACATGGCTTTTTAAGTTATACATGGGAGGTGACTGGCATTACATGCATAAGTGTAGTCTAGAGAGAGAGAGAGAGAACTACGCAGAGAAGGGGGGAAGTGTAATCTAGACGTAATCATTCGTATGTTAGAGTCCATGCAATATTGAGGCAAGCTATTATAAACTCATGCTGAGGCGCTAGCCAACTAACATGCAGAAATGAACACCATATTTCACCGGCTGTTCATCAAGCCTGGCATTTTGACCCAACATGTAGCGGACATTTTATTTAGCCAAAAGTGCAATGCAAATAAAAACATATGCAACAAGCGGCAGCTGGGGGGGTCACACATACAGTGACAGCAGTACGAGCACTTTTAAAGACAAGATCAGTCCATGCTTCTGCAGCCCTAGCATGCATGGATAGGGCACATAAACCAAAAACAAGTGGTTCACGTTCCAAACAGCTATGTATTCCAAGCTACTCGACTGTTCGGGCACAAAAAAAACCAGTCGACAGTCCGAGAAGATCGAGGCGGGAGACCCACGGCTCCATTATCTTAGTTCTTCCTGATACTTTCCTGTCGTGCTTTCCAAATTTCATGGAGACTTTGAATGGCGTGCCTTTGCAATTTGTGTATGCAGCTTCGTAACAGGTTCCCTTTCACTCCGAGGGACTCCAACTGCCTCACCGTAGCTTCTGCATACATCGCTCCTGCAACTCCCAGGATGATGGGCTTCCTTTCTATAACGGCTGAGGGGTGCCGTTGTCGCAGTATCTCATATAAACTCTCATGCTGTTGATATGGATCTTGGTATGTCCTGCTGGGATCAGTGTCCCTTGTGTACTTGACTTCAATAAGCATAATTTGAGCCTGAGATGTCATCCATTGACCCTCTGGGGTCCTCTTAACCGACTTGCGTCGATATAGGACAATGTCGGGCCGAGAGCCGGCTGCTTTCCACTGTGCTTTGGACAGCAGATCGGACGGGATGTTACCGACTGTCTTGTGCAGGTGCGCTGCACCTGAACGCGCCCATTTGGCAGCGTTGCCACCGTCATTGTAAACAATGCTATCAGCCCCGCGGTCGCCACTCGCGATAGCCTTGGTGATGATGCGCACTGCTGTGTTGTGTTTGTCTTGCACCATGGGCATGATTCCGGGGCACCACGCGACTGCATGGTGTCCACTATCTGGATGCTTGTTGCAGCAGGGGCATATGTCACTCTTCCTTTTCTTGTACCTTTTGAGAATTTTTGCTGTGGGAAGTTGGCCTGTCAGATATTTTATCTGTGTGTTTTTCATTCCTTCTGTCACCCCTGCAATGGTCGTCCAACTGTCAATGTATGGCCTGGCCATGTCTGGCAGCGTTCTTTTCATGGCTTGATAGTAAATTGTATCGGTCTTGGCTGTCCCAAGTCTCAGCTCTTTTACTTGAACTCTGTTGGTGAGAGCATCTTCTAAGTTCTCCACATGCTGCCATCTCTCTCTCAGGCCATTAGCGCTGTTTTCATCCTCCTCCCAAACTTTCTGCATAGGCCACGCTTGGTAGGGCCTGTGGTTACTCTCAACGTGAGACATGTCCATGTCTGCTCGCCCGGTACTTGCCACAGTTGTAGCAATGTCGTCTGCAAATTCATTGCCGGGGATGCCTGCATGCCCCCGGACCTTGATCAGCTGCACCTCTCCCTCCAATGTCATTATTGCTGTTTTTATCGATTCAAGCAGATGTTTGTGTCGGTGATACCGGACCTGAGCTGGGTAGTACATAACAGCTCGAATTGCATGCACTGAATTGACACTATCTGTCATGATGCTTGAGTATCCTTGCTGCAGGGCACCAAGGATACCCACCAATTCTGCGCGGTAGGGGGTATTGTGCCTTGTTGGTGCTGTTGATTGGATCCCTATGCACTGCCCTTCCTCAGTGTCTGTCTTTGCTGGGACGTAAATGCTGGACCCAAGTTGGACCGTCTGTCTGCCGTTTGGCCCAATGTCTGTCTTACGTTGGCTGCCATCAGTGTACACCATGCTTCGCCAGTCATACTTTAGTGGGAGGAGCTGGTTCAGCTGGAGCTGTTCCGAGGCTGTCTTCAAGAGATCAGCCAAGCTGTTGTTCAAGGTGAGGGCTGCTGTGCTTGCATCACTGGGGCAAGCCAGCACCTTGGCTGGTGGCCTGTATATAGTGGTGTCCATCTCTTCTTCGTTTTCAGATTCCTCTCCAGTGCTTGACTCCGCACTGGGGCCATCAGGCCAGTGATGACCTAGTCTTGCCCAGGTGAGCAGTTCACTTGGGTGGGCATGCTCATTAACTGCTTGAATTTATTTTTGCTTGAGCTCTTTAGCCATGCCCACTGCATCCCCATTGGTCAAAGTCTCAAACCCTCTTTTGTTGCCCACAAGAAGGATATTTATGTCCCATTTTGGATGGCCTGTGTCCTCGGGTGGTAATCCCACCGTCGTCGCTTGTGGCTGCTGGATAAACTTGAAGCTACGCCTTGGGATAGTGGCCAGTACTTTACATGTTTGGGGCATTTTGCGAACCCATTTCATGTACGCCGTGTTGCTGCCCTCGGTCCATGCAGGAAGCACAAATACTGTGACACTGGGAGTTCCAGTGTTCTCTGCTGAGTGGACCGCCCAGGATACAGCCTTGTACATCTCTTTAGAGTCGTATTCTGGATTGGCAACTGAGTGACCTGTCCAGCGGCACTTGTATGCATCATGCATTGCTCCAAAAAGCTGATCTCTCTCAAAGGCACTCCAATACTTCGTCATGCCCGGGTGATAGTTGAGGGGGCTAGCAAACCTTTCTTGACTTAGCTGAGGAATGGCTTCTTGCAGCATCTGGTACACTCCTGGAGGCGTTGCCCAGTGATTTTTTAGATCTACTTTTCGCTTGGTGCCAGGTATGGGTGTTCCCTCTTTGTAACGCCGCAGTAATGCAGCTACTTCCTCTGGAAACGAGCGTGGTTGTAGCTTATCAACGACCTCCTGCCTGGTGGCAAGTACTTGGGTGTAGTTGTGGTATAGCAGAGCAAGCCTTTCCGGTGTTATCATGCCGACTGTCCTGCCCGTGGGGTCATGGACTGTCACCATTTGTCGGTGGTAGTCCTTTTTCTTTTCTCCAGACAGCTGAACCCTTCTGTACACCTCTCGTTGTTGTAGCACATGTGCCCCTGTGCCAACGATATCAACATGGGGGTCGGTATCCTGTGTAACAAATGTGCATTTCTGCCTACATTCCTCTCCAATTGTTGCGTGCAGGCGTGGCCCTTGATTTCCTTGTCGCTCACGGTTGGGGAGGTTCTTGTCCCGTACCGCATCTTTGGCTTGTCGGCATGCTTGATGAGTCTGCGGCTGAGACATGCCTATAATGGTCCGCTCTACTAGGTCTGCAAATCCTAACCCTCGCATTGTATCCTCACCTTCGTAGTGTGACTCCCATTCAATATACCACGGCTCCCCTTTCGCTTGATAGTTTGAGGTCCTGTCAAAGTCCGGGTCAAAACGCTGGCATTCCCAGCAGTATCCTGCTTCATTGATGAGCTCACATTGAGAGATGTTCGGCAGTCCCGTTGAATTCTCCATTTGCCACACTTTCTGCAGCTCACAAACCGTTTCGTGAAAACCTCTCTTGCATCCCAAGCACCGTTTGACCGAGTCATCAGTCTGATGGCAATGTTCGCACACCACAGGTACCAATTGCAGGTCTTCATCAGTAGCCGGTCTGATCACGCGCGCTTTGTAACGCAACTTCTCCATAGCTATGTCTTTCTCCCAACCCTCTAGAATGGTGGGTGCCCAGTTGACTTCCCATTGGATCTGCTTTTGCAGAAGCCGTCGTGTTTTCCTTTTCCATTGCGTGTGCTTTCCTGCAAACCTGGTGTGCCCAGTCGCCTGCGCTTTGTCTTTAAATGCAGCCAGCAAATTGTAGACGGTGACGTCAGGCACCCCAAGGCTGAGCATCTTCCAAGCCCGGTCCTTTCTGGTTAGCGTGTAGCCATCTGTTTCTGGGTCTGCAATTGCCAGCAGGTCAGAATCAACACGCTCCAGTTGCGTGTGGCACGCTGTCTGTGGCTGTCTAATTGCCATGGTAGCATCTTCTTGGTCTGAATCCCCTGTTTGATCTGCGTCCCATACCTGAGTGGGATCACATTGCCGAAAACCGGGGTCAAAGGCTCTTTTGCGTTTGCTAGGGTTCCCAACGTGCAGGTTTAGCATGGACTCTTGTTTGAATGTTTCAACTGGAGCTCTCTCATATATGTCTGCCAAGGTTGCTGGAGGAACTGGGATGTGCCCTTGCTCTCCGCTAACCATTCTTTTCAGCCATCGCGCATGTCTGCTGTCTACCTTGTAACCGTGGTCTGCTGGAGTCCCCGGGGACTTCTCCTGGTCCTCTGCGTCAGCCAAAAACTTGAGAACCTTTTGAAGAGCCCTTTTGTGCTTTTTGCCCAGATTTATCCGTCCCAGTTTTCTTGCCACATCAGGCGCACCTAGCAATCTATTGGCCTTGCTATTGACTAGTTGGCTGATGCTGTAGACTCTTACTTCTTGCAGCACTTGGAGGGGTTTCTTGATGTGCTGTAGAGTGGAATCACGCTCCCACTCCTCCAGGTTGCCAAGCACTGTCTGAGCTACCTCAGTTGCAGGCAGGGGATAGACCTCCTCTCCATCCTTCCAGATGTATATCCCTGCTTGTGTCCCTTGAATGAGCTGTCTCAGCCTAAAAGCATAGTTGGGAACCCAACCTTCCTTTTCGGCTGAGGGCTGAGCATAGGCTTGCACCTGTGCCCTGAGCAATGCCCTTGTTAGAAGGCCGCGTTTACCCTCCTCAGCAAGGGCATGCGTCAAGTTCTTGACGGCCACAGCTGTGCATGTCACTGTCAGAGATGTGTTGCCTAGTCCACCGTATGCTAAATCTTCCCTGATCATGGCTGTTGGGGTGCCCTTTGGAAGTTTGTAGGCAATCCGCACCACTGAATCCATCACTCGGTCAAGCTCTGCTAGTTCCCGTTCGTTATAACACAATAAGGGGAAGGGATACCGGGCTTTTGCTTTGAGACATGTCTGCAATGCTAGCAGCTTTTGTGCTTGGGAATTGTAGCAATTCCCCATGTGACCTGCCATTTTGCGCAGAGCGCTGCATGTTTCTTGGAATTGCTTTTTCCAATTTAGATCCATTGTGAACCACACCCCCAGCAGCTTGTAGGGCTCCTTTGGGTCATGGGCCATGATGGGCTTTCCCTGCATCTTGATTGTGCTTATGAGCCTCTGGACGAGGCCCTTGTCAAAAGGTTTGGAGGGTTGCCTTTTATAGAGCGCGGCTGTGGCAATCGTTTTTGTCTGACTTATGGTCAAGTTGCCCCAAGAAGCATAAGAGCTTACTTTATCCGCCTGCAATGAGAGATTACTGTGTCCGCCTGTGTACAGGGTTACATCATCAGCATACGCATTGCTGCCAAAGGTGACAAGCCCGCTGTGTCGTTTCAAAACCCCTGGCTGGTAACCTCTTGCCCCCACTGATAGCCACCTCAGCAGGGGTTCAAGATAGAGAATGAACAAGAATGGTGACAAACTGTCTCCTTGTAATGTGCCAGCCTCTCTGGACCTTGATGGGAGGCGTGTTCCCATATGGTGTGACTACTTGTGTGAAGGCATTCTCATACAGCCCCCTCACTACTTGCACAGCGTCACTGGGGTACCCTAAATCCTGCATGATTTGGTACATTTTCTGGTGGTTTATCGTGTCAAAGGCTTCCTTAAGATCCACCATGAGGGTGAATATGTCCTGTCCATTCAACCTGGCATCCTCGAGAAGCATTGTGTGCACTTCAAGCTGATGTATCGTATTGCAGTGTGCCCTGAAGCCCCCCTGCTCCTGACTTAAAATTTGATGCTTGTCTGCATATGACGCAAACACTCCTTGTACCACTTTAGTCCAGAACTTTGTCTGCTTGCACTGCAGGATGGTCCGTATACTGCGGCTGCTGCCTGCTATGCGGCGAATCTCCAAAACTGCAGCCAATGAGGTGGTGCATGCCGCAACTCTTATGTGGACCTCTCTCCTTTGCATGCTGGTGGTGGGAGCTGGTCTCTTCTACGAGCTGGAGCACGGCCAAGTAAGGACTGCTAGACCAATATGACATGCATGCTGCTTGAACAAACAAGCGCACATTGTTGTCTGGACAACAAGTGTTGCACTGGAAGGGGTACAGTATGCCGTTTCCAGGACCTGTGCTTGTGTACGTCAGCAAGTTCCAGGGCAAAGTGCTGCCATGGCTGTGCACAAGGGCTGTCAGATAGAAGGAAGATGTTTTTACTGCTGACCATGGGGGAGCTCTATGTGTGCTGGAGGTGCCTAGCGCTAGGATCTGCTAAGCTGGCATTCCTTGTCACTCGCTACATGCTGCATACAGGGACACAATGTTTAGCCAGACAAGATCTTGTTGGATTAGAGTAGTTAGCATCAAAGAGCTTGTGGCGTTGCATGTCGGCCTAGGCAGGCATACTGAAAATCCATGGTGCAAGTCCATTTCTCAGTCTGACAACATTATGATATCTTCTCCCTCCTGCAGGCAAAGTACCCAAGCCTTACCTTCCACGAATCTGTGTATTGGGGCATCGTGACCCTGACCACAGTTGGCTATGGAGACTTCTCGCCATCTTACCTCACGACCCAGCTGGTAGTGATCTTGTACTTCCTGCTGATGTTCACAGTGGTGCCCTATCTCTCAGGTGTGTAAGAGCAGGTCTTGAAAGGCCTACATAAGTAGCCTCACGGCAAGCATGCGCGGAAACCGAAAGCATGGGTTGACTCTGTTAGGTATCGGCAGTCCATGCACTCAAATACTTTCCAAGGTTAATGAATGCATTGCAATAGGTATTTGGTGCTTGACACAGCTTTCCGTTGCATATCCCAATACAGGCTCACTAGACATAGCCACAGACTGCGCCATCCCAAGCATTTCTGACCATACATACTTGAGCAAACTCACCTTTTAAAGGACTGAGATACTGCCTGCTCACACTTGCAACTGCCCCCGCCTAAGCTGTACGTCACCAGAAATTTGCAAGACTCATTTGACTGCACTACTGTGTGCTCCTTTGCTAAGTGCTTCCTTACTGTTAAGTGTTTCAGTACTTCTCAGCTTCAGTAGTGCTAACTGCTCCTTTGCATGCTTTGCAGGCGTCTTCATCGAAGCCATAACACGCACCACCAAGTACCAACGTGATGCTGTGAAGCAGTCCAACAGCCAACTCAAGAAGCCCCCCATGGTTTTCATGGGACACTTGGATGCTGAAACTCTTGGCAAGCTCATGGACAAGGTGTACCATCCTGACAAGGGCTTTGCAGACAGGCGCTGTGTGTTCCTGTGCCCTGAGGAGCCCAGCCTTGCTGTGACTGCGATCATCCACAAGCATCGCCATGCCAGCAAGATGAAGTATCTGCGAGGGAGCCCTTCCAGCTATACAGTAAGTGGCGAGGACAGTGCGCATCGGCTCTGGCTTGCTGCAAGATGAAGGCATTCCCTCTGCTTTTGCTGCAGAGATCATGGAAGTAAATCAGCTGGACTGATCCTACTGCATTTTGGGAGATTAAGTTATGTAGACATGGTGCCACTTCATTTTGGCATAGGCGCATAGCTGGTTTTGCGTTTTGATTGATTAATCAAGTGATTGCATCTATCACTTCAAGGCCTACTGTGGTACTGTGAAAATGCTTTTGAAGAAGCTCTCACTCTAGTTCTTGGTAGGCTCCAGGATCACCAGTAACAATGTTTGGAACCTACTCTTCCAGTGAATAATTGTGCCATATTCAATGCTGGCAAGCCATTCTGGCAGCATGATTGTGCAGTTATGCCAGCGAATAGTTTCTGTACAGTAAAGGATGGCCTGCCATGCTTGTATGTTTGCAGGATCTTAAGCGTTCCATGGTGGAGTACTCTGATGCAGTGTTCATCATGACAAACAAGCTGGCATCAGACCCTCTTGCAGAAGACAGGACCAACATCATGACAGTGCTTGCCCTAGGCCAGTACATAGAGGAGCGCTCGCTGGTGCTTAGGGCGCAGCTGGCCCACCCACTTCGCAGGCTGCTGACAAAGGTCACGTTCACACCGGTAAGTCACATCTACCACTGGAACCGCGATATCTTTGACTTGTTGACTGCCACGTTCAAATCCGTGCTTCCAGATGAGAATGCTGTGCTTGAACAACTGCCAGGGGTTGGCTACAGGTTATGAAGCCAGGGTGGAGTGATGCGACAAAGATAGGCGAGGTCCTGGAGGTAATGACATGACAGGGTTGAACAACTCTTGTGCTGGGCTCATCAGCTAAACATGGCATACGCTCATGATACCATACCATCAATCATTCAATATTCATTAGGAAAAGCTCTAGCACCATCACCATCAGCAATATATAATGTGCAATATATATCATTCTTAATAATGTATGATATTGATGTTTAATAAGGCACCCCATTGGGTTTTGGTCCCTCCCTGATCTTCCATGTAAAATATCAACTTGACTGGGTTGTTGTTGCTGACTGCAGAGCCACCCTCCCACCCACTACCCCACCGTATCCGTACAGCTGCTAATGCCTGAGTCCCGGCAGAACCTGCGCCGAACCATGCAAGCCCTCAGCAACCCCCAGGACGCAGTCGGTTCCGCCCCAGTGGTTCTCTCCAAGTGCCCTACCAATGCCCGCCATCTCACATTCAACCTAAGTGGTAAAGATACTGGTGCGATCGCAGACGTCGAAGCTGCGGCCGCGCCCAGCGGTAATTTGGGTGGTGCGCCTGGTCAGATGGTTGGCAGCAGTTTCTGGCAGATGTATGCTGCGTCACTGCAAGTGCTGTGTGTGGAGGAGGTGAAGCAGGCGCTGCTGGGTCATAGCTGCATGGTGGCCCCTGGCGCCATCACTCTGCTGAACAACCTGGTGGTGTCAGCTGATGTGGATGAGGACAAGCTGCAGGCGAGGTATTGAGAAACGGAGGTGTTGGTCTGGGAGACAGAAGTTGTCATGTACCAGTGATGGCATCTGCACCAGCTCCGCAATGTGATGGCTGGGCATTCATATTGTATGACAGAGTCTTGGCGCAACCATATAGGCACTCATATCTAACAGGTGACAGGGGCTGTGCAGTTGCTGTGTAGGCACACTCCTTGGCTCAACTTCTTTGGGGCTGTCGCAGCTGTGTGCAGCAGCAACGGTGTTATCCTGTCCCTGCAGTGCTTCTCTGCTTCTTTCAGCATGAATCATACACACAGTTTCTCTGCTTTTTGTCATTTTGTTGGCATGCGCTGCCCTTCGCCTCTTCCCCTACCCACCTACAGAAGCGCTCAGACATCCCTGGCTGGCTGGTCACCTACCTGCATGGTGCCTCTCAAGAGACCTACTTCCTGGCCGCCTTCCCTCCTGCCCTACATGGAGCCTCCTTTGCTGATGTGGCATCCTTCATCTATGACTGCTGCGGCGGAGCAGTACTGCTGGCATTGGAGGAGGAGGGAGATCCACAGCCTCTGCTGGCGCCTCTGAAACACGTAAGCTCATCATAGGTTAAAGCTGCAGATCATTGGGTGTGCAAATTCCGCCAGTTAGTCATCAGTGTGCTGGAAACACCATAAAGCTGAGTGTTACAAGGACCAGTGTCTTTTTCAACTGGCAGGCCGCCACCTTCAATCTCAGTCAACTGACAACTTACAGCAGAGATGCCTTAGTGATGATGCGCGGTAGCCTACTCACACTTGCGGCCCAATCTGATATTTGGAGTAGATTCTGCAACCGTGCCTGCTCCTCTAGTCCACATTTGCTAAGAGGATTAGTACTTCATCATCATGCTTTGCAGATCATCGGGCCCCACATGGGTGCACATCTGATGGCTGAGGACGTACTGGTCTTGCAAGACATTTTAACATGTACTGAAGCTGACTGGGCGGCATGGAAGGCGGACAAAACAGCAGGAAGGCTCACGGATGCACCCTCTGGAAAGTTGGCTGCCAAGAGGAGCACAACTGGCGTGATGGTGCAGACCAGCGACCGACAGAGCAACCCCATGTCGAGGCTTGGAAGCATGAACCGGACTGTGAGTGGGTCTTGAATGGGCCGCAACGGGATAGGGGGAATGGGTCCTTTGAGGAAGGCAACAGTAAACAGGCAGGGGATTGGGATGCCTCCATATAATTGGCAAGAGATGGTCTACACAGACGGCAGCCAGCGAAAAGCAGAGGGACTTGAGGGTAGGGAAACAGTCACCCTCGGCTCAGGGTTATACGTGCCTGCCACAGCCTCTCAAGCAGAGCGGTTCATCAGTATACAAGCAGCAGCACCAACCAGACACAATACGGCTTACCGGGCAGAGCTAATAGCCATACTGGGGGCCCTAAAACTGGGCTACAGCCGAATAATGACCGACAGTGTGAACTCTATTTACTCTATCAAGGCCGCCATCTACTATCCGGCAAATATTAGGTTCCATAGGCACAGGAACCTTTTGGAAGAGATCAAAGCCGCCGCGTTGGCAACAGGGGAGGATGTATTGCTCGTTAAGGTGCGCGGGCATGCCGGCATACCAGGGAACGAACATGCAGACGATATTGCCACGACAGTAGCTGCGACAGGGCAAGCGGAAGTAGATCTTTCAACAGTCGAAAGCAACTCCAGACCCTTGCAGGTTTGGCCGGTACAAAAGACATGGGAAGAGGATGAAGTCAGTCAAGATGGAATGAGAGTCAAATGGAAACAGATAGAGAACCTGGATGATGCACTGAGCAACCGAGTGCATGCCTCCCGTGACTACCGTGAACTTCGTCTTGGAAAAGCATACACTTCGACATTGTATTACAAGGGCATGCAGACCGCGCTTCCTTGCATGGCAGACAAATACATGGACACTTGGGTGACCCTCAGCGGCATCACGGAATGTATGAAGAACACAAGAGTGAAGTACCTCACAGGGCAATTACCAACGGCCAAAAACCTGCAGAGATATGGCAAATGCAGGAGCAACATATGTCCCTGCTGCAAAAAGCACCCAGATGGGGGACACCATGCTGTTGCCTGGTGCCCAGCTGTTTCGGGGCTTGTGCAGGAAAAGCACAACAAAGCAGTGCGGATAATTACAAAGGCCATTGCACAAGGCGACGTGGGAGCAGACAGTATTGTCTATAATGACGGAGGCAGTGCCAGTAAATGGGCACGAGCTGGGGTGGCTGAACTCCATAGAATGAGAAAACATATACCTAGGGATTTGATCTCCCAAGAAGAATTCCAAGGCTGCAAGAGTAGGCCAGACATTATTCTTTACAGGAGGAGGCAAATTAGGAAGACACCAGAAGGTCAATGGCGGACAACTCCTGCAGTAGTCACACTGGTAGAAATCAAGTACACTCGTGACACCGACCCAAGTCGGACAATGCAGGACCCGTTCACGCAGCACAGCGAGCTGCACAGACTTATCAGAGAGAGACATCCAAGTGCAATTATCGAACGGAGATCCATCATACTGGGAGTTGCAGGAGCATTGTATAAAGAGTGCACCATACGACAGCTGGAACTTCTCGGTGTAAGAGGCACACACCTACAAAGCACAGCTCAAAAATTACAAAGGCATGCAATCCAGGCTCTGCATGAGACCTGGAGAGCAAGACAGGAAAAGATATACAAAGGACCGGCCAAGGAGCCTGGAAACAGGGCCTCTCCAGTGGGGAGGCCACAATCTTTGGGTGGGGGGGTACGACAGGGAGGGAGGGAAGGGGGGGATGAGCGGGATGTGGGAGGGGGAGCTAGGAGGGCAGAAGCAACTGGAGAAGGGTAGGGCAGGCGTGGCCACCCCTTCTATGGCGGATATGGTGTAGTGTGCGAAATGTGAGGTGTTGGGATGGAGGTGGATTGTTTGAATGAGGAGTTGGACTGGTTGAGTCATACTCTGGGGTAGGTGGTCCTCACTAAGTAGGCCTACTTCCTTAATTGTACGCCACAAATGGTGTGTGCGTAGATGTAACCATGTAACCATGGGATGCCTCCAGTTGTATCACCGTACTGCTCATATACTGGTCCTTAATTGAATGGCTCATTGTGCGAGTACAGGGTCTGTGCATGCACATTGATGCTCCTGGGCTAACTGCAGCAGCTTGCTTGGCCGCGGCTGCTACTTGTATGCTAATACTTATACAAAAGCTTATCTGTGATGATGCACCTTAGAGTGGTCATATCCCTTTCCATTGCAGGTCAATGGAGCAGGCTGTTGCATGCCTAGAAAGTTCTTCCGGAGTCGCTCTTGTCCATAACAGCTTATGTTGTGGGCCTACGGCACTTCTTTGCTATCGCATATCACGAGATGCGGTAAAATTCTTCTGCTTGGCTTGCTGCATCAGCTGCATAGCAGATGCACATTCAGGCAAGCACCAAACAGCTCACTTGTGGCTGCACTAAAGGCAGCGAGGTTGAAGCCCTGAACACACTGGAATGAAACCCCCCTGTTCTCTCAAGACCTGTATTTGAGGGGATCAGTTAGCCATTAGAGTCGGCTGACCTACTTGATGACTTCCATGAGCTCCGCATCAAACTGTGCACCTCATTTCCCTGCAGGATGGTACTACTGACCTGTCAGCAGCTATGTTGACATACAGCGCCTCCATCACCATCTCAAACAGCAGCGAGGATGATGTTGGTGGTGACGAGGATAACAGCGGCAACAGCAGTGACCCTGCCACCTCCAAGGACGCCCTGCCTGGACATGTGCTAAGCCGCAAGGGCAGCACAGCCATGCACTCAACCATTAAGTCCAGGTATGATGTCAACCTAGCCTGCAGTGTTTTTGCCCTGTTGTCCCAAGCCATGCAATGAGGTTGCTGTTGTAAGTGCTTATATCCACCTCACCATGCCCAACATGTAAAAAGGCGCCCGGCAGGCAGTGCCTTTCGATGATCTGCACCAGATACCATGGCTGTGATCATAGGTGTTGATGTCTACTGCCAGAGCTGCTTCTTGGCACCTTGCCCTTCGAAATTTAAGACAGATCAATAATAGGTCGGTAGCTCAAGCCAGAGACCATCAATAATCCATTGGTGTCATTCAAACCATGACTTAGGCCGCTGTCACTGTCACTCCTGCGGTTCAGGTACTACCTGAAGCGCCCTGCCGGCGCTTCTGAGCGCATTGTGCTGGATCACGTGGACTTCGAAGGTCACCTGGTCGTGGTGGGGGCACCTGTCACCAGCAAGCAGAGTCTGGTGTCACTCCTGGCACCCTTCAGGTGAGACTAGTGCCTCGTGCACCAAGCCTGTCTGAAGATGATTGTGTGCTTGGCCAAGTTGCCCATCAACAAACATGGAATTCTCTCGTGTCCAAAGTCATCCTGAGAGAGCATTTTGCTTTGTCACAGCCAAACAAGCATTCAGCTTGGACAAGGCAGCACAGTACAATGATTAATAGGCGAGCTATGCAAAGTAAATGTGTCCTCTTCACCACCGTTGGGTTTCAATGCAGCTTTTGGGTATGTACCACGCTACAGGTATAACCTTCCAGTAACCTCTGCCTCTCTCTATCCTGTAGGAGCCGCGTGCTGCCTAGGGTTGTCCCCATAGTCCTGGTCTGCCCCGAGGTCCCCTCTGTCGGCTCTGGCTGTTGGGATGCTGTGGCCCAGTTCCAGGAGGTGTTCTTCTTGTCTGCTGGTGATGACAAAACTGAGATGCTGCTGCGTGCTCATGTGGAGAAGGCGGCCATGGTGCTGCTGCTGACTGACACGCGGCTGGATGGTGCGGACAGCACAGGTGCAGAGGGGCAGCAGGCCATCATGTGGAGAAGGCGGCCATGGTGCTGCTGCTGACTGACACGCGGCTGGATGGTGCGGACAACACAGGTGCAGAGGGGCAGCAGGCCATCATGTGGAGAAGGCGGCCATGGTGCTGCTGCTGACTGACACGCGGCTGGATGGTGCGGACAACACAGGTGCAGAGGGGCAGCAGGCCATCATGTGGAGAAGGCGGCCATGGTGCTGCTGCTGACTGACACGCGGCTGGATGGTGCGGACAACACAGGTGCAGAGGGGCAGCAGGCCATCATGTGGAGAAGGCGGCCATGGTGCTGCTGCTGACTGACACGCGGCTGGATGGTGCGGACAGCACAGGTGCAGAGGGGCAGCAGGCCATCATGTGGAGAAGGCGGCCATGGTGCTGCTGCTGACTGACACGCGGCTGGATGGTGCGGACAACACAGGTGCAGAGGGGCAGCAGGCCATCATGTGGAGAAGGC
Source organism: Pseudopediastrum boryanum (assembly GCA_963556185.1). Taxonomy (NCBI): domain Eukaryota; kingdom Viridiplantae; phylum Chlorophyta; class Chlorophyceae; order Sphaeropleales; family Hydrodictyaceae; genus Pseudopediastrum; species Pseudopediastrum boryanum. Next base: position 7,216,520 of record OY744494.1, read on the forward strand.
GGCCATGGTGCTGCTGCTGACTGACACGCGGCTGGATGGTGCGGACAACACAGGTGCAGAGGGGCAGCAGGCCATCATGTGGAGAAGGCGGCCATGGTGCTGCTGCTGACTGACACGCGGCTGGATGGTGCGGACAACACAGGTGCAGAGGGGCAGCAGGCCATCATGTGGAGAAGGCGGCCATGGTGCTGCTGCTGACTGACACGCGGCTGGATGGTGCGGACAGCACAGGTGCAGAGGGGCAGCAGGCCATCATGTGGAGAAGGCGGCCATGGTGCTGCTGCTGACTGACACGCGGCTGGATGGTGCGGACAACACAGGTGCAGAGGGGCAGCAGGCCATCATGTGGAGAAGGCGGCCATGGTGCTGCTGCTGACTGACACGCGGCTGGATGGTGCGGACAACACAGGTGCAGAGGGGCAGCAGGCCATCATGTGGAGAAGGCGGCCATGGTGCTGCTGCTGACTGACACGCGGCTGGATGGTGCGGACAACACAGGTGCAGAGGGGCAGCAGGCCATCATGTGGAGAAGGCGGCCATGGTGCTGCTGCTGACTGACACGCGGCTGGATGGTGCGGACAGCACAGGTGCAGAGGGGCAGCAGGCCATCATGTGGAGAAGGCGGCCATGGTGCTGCTGCTGACTGACACGCGGCTGGATGGTGCGGACAACACAGGTGCAGAGGGGCAGCAGGCCATCATGTGGAGAAGGCGGCCATGGTGCTGCTGCTGACTGACACGCGGCTGGATGGTGCGGACAACACAGGTGCAGAGGGGCAGCAGGCCATCATGTGGAGAAGGCGGCCATGGTGCTGCTGCTGACTGACACGCGGCTGGATGGTGCGGACAACACAGGTGCAGAGGGGCAGCAGGCCATCATGTGGAGAAGGCGGCCATGGTGCTGCTGCTGACTGACACGCGGCTGGATGGTGCGGACAGCACAGGTGCAGAGGGGCAGCAGGCCATCATGTGGAGAAGGCGGCCATGGTGCTGCTGCTGACTGACACGCGGCTGGATGGTGCGGACAACACAGGTGCAGAGGGGCAGCAGGCCATCATGTGGAGAAGGCGGCCATGGTGCTGCTGCTGACTGACACGCGGCTGGATGGTGCGGACAACACAGGTGCAGAGGGGCAGCAGGCCATCATGTGGAGAAGGCGGCCATGGTGCTGCTGCTGACTGACACGCGGCTGGATGGTGCGGACAACACAGGTGCAGAGGGGCAGCAGGCCATCATGTGGAGAAGGCGGCCATGGTGCTGCTGCTGACTGACACGCGGCTGGATGGTGCGGACAGCACAGGTGCAGAGGGGCAGCAGGCCATCATGTGGAGAAGGCGGCCATGGTGCTGCTGCTGACTGACACGCGGCTGGATGGTGCGGACAACACAGGTGCAGAGGGGCAGCAGGCCATCATGTGGAGAAGGCGGCCATGGTGCTGCTGCTGACTGACACGCGGCTGGATGGTGCGGACAACACAGGTGCAGAGGGGCAGCAGGCCATCATGTGGAGAAGGCGGCCATGGTGCTGCTGCTGACTGACACGCGGCTGGATGGTGCGGACAACACAGGTGCAGAGGGGCAGCAGGCCATCATGTGGAGAAGGCGGCCATGGTGCTGCTGCTGACTGACACGCGGCTGGATGGTGCGGACAGCACAGGTGCAGAGGGGCAGCAGGCCATCATGTGGAGAAGGCGGCCATGGTGCTGCTGCTGACTGACACGCGGCTGGATGGTGCGGACAACACAGGTGCAGAGGGGCAGCAGGCCATCATGTGGAGAAGGCGGCCATGGTGCTGCTGCTGACTGACACGCGGCTGGATGGTGCGGACAACACAGGTGCAGAGGGGCAGCAGGCCATCATGTGGAGAAGGCGGCCATGGTGCTGCTGCTGACTGACACGCGGCTGGATGGTGCGGACAACACAGGTGCAGAGGGGCAGCAGGCCATCATGTGGAGAAGGCGGCCATGGTGCTGCTGCTGACTGACACGCGGCTGGATGGTGCGGACAACACAGGTGCAGAGGGGCAGCAGGCCATCATGTGGAGAAGGCGGCCATGGTGCTGCTGCTGACTGACACGCGGCTGGATGGTGCGGACAACACAGGTGCAGAGGGGCAGCAGGCCATCATGTGGAGAAGGCGGCCATGGTGCTGCTGCTGACTGACACGCGGCTGGATGGTGCGGACAACACAGGTGCAGAGGGGCAGCAGGCCATCATGTGGAGAAGGCGGCCATGGTGCTGCTGCTGACTGACACGCGGCTGGATGGTGCGGACAACACAGGTGCAGAGGGGCAGCAGGCCATCATGTGGAGAAGGCGGCCATGGTGCTGCTGCTGATTGACACGCGGCTGGATGGTGCGGACAGCACAGGTGCAGAGGGGCAGCAGGCCATCATGTGGAGAAGGCGGCCATGGTGCTGCTGCTGACTGACACGCGGCTGGATGGTGCAGACAACACAGGTGCAGAGGGGCAGCAGGCCATCATGTGGAGAAGGCGGCCATGGTGCTGCTGCTGACTGACACGCGGCTGGATGGTGCGGACAGCACAGGTGCAGAGGGGCAGCAGGCCATCATGTGGAGAAGGCGGCCATGGTGCTGCTGCTGACTGACACGCGGCTGGATGGTGCGGACAGCACAGGTGCAGAGGGGCAGCAGGCCATCATGTGGAGAAGGCGGCCATGGTGCTGCTGCTGACTGACACGCGGCTGGATGGTGCGGACAACACAGGTGCAGAGGGGCAGCAGGCCATCATGTGGAGAAGGCGGCCATGGTGCTGCTGCTGACTGACACGCGGCTGGATGGTGCGGACAACACAGGTGCAGAGGGGCAGCAGGCCATCATGTGGAGAAGGCGGCCATGGTGCTGCTGCTGACTGACACGCAGCTGGATGGTGCGGACAACACAGGTGCAGAGGGGCAGCAGGCCATCATGTGGAGAAGGCGGCCATGGTGCTGCTGCTGACTGACACGCGGCTGGATGGTGCGGACAACACAGGTGCAGAGGGGCAGCAGGCCATCATGTGGAGAAGGCGGCCATGGTGCTGCTGCTGACTGACACGCGGCTGGATGGTGCGGACAACACAGGTGCAGAGGGGCAGCAGGCCATCATGCAGAGCATCCAGACTGGTAAGCTTGGCAGTTGGCAGGAAAGATTGTGAGAACCAAACTGGGGATGCAGTGTTCTGAACCTGCCACATGCTGGCTGGGTGGGTGGGCTTTAACCTAAGATACTCCATTGCACGCACAAAGATGACATACAGACACAGAGCTGGCTTCAATTGGGTGCCAGAGGAGTATCTTTATTTGCAGCTATCCTCTCAAGGTTTTGCTATTGGATTGAAGCTGCCTGTCCCATGTTCTATGTCGCTATTTGCTCTATCACTTATGCTGCTAGGCATGCCGTTGCAACAGCATCTATTGTGTGAGCTCGTATTAAAATCAATTTCTTGCTGAGCCATCCAGAACATGGTGCATACCAAACACCCAGTCTTAATGCTGAGCACCACCTACACTGCTTGTCCTCCCTTCTGCTATACAGATGCTGCCACTATGGAGCTCTACCACATGGTGTGCGGGTTGAACCCTAGGGTCCGCCTGGCAACAGAGCTGGTGCACCCCAACAACGTGGCCTACCTTGCACCCCTGGTACCCCTGCAGGGCTTAGGGCTCAAGCAGCAGGTCATGCTGTCCCCTGCTTACATGTCTGGCCAGGTGTTTACTGCAGACTTTGTGGACTACCTCATGTTACAGGTGAGCAAAACATCTCAGACTATGGTGATGTCCCTTAGGTATCTTAACGCCCTTCAAAAGGTCTAGTGTGCTTCCTGCATCTGACCGGCCATTCAAGAAAAGAAGAGAAAGCATGATTGTTGGAATAGTCTCAAAGACAAAGGACCTGGCCTATCAGACTGCTGCTGTGTTCTTGCATAGCCACAGCTTTTCTGGCATCCTAAATCCTAAAACCTTGCAAGGTTGCAGGTCCACTTGCTTGTGGATACCGGCTGTATAACCGTCGCTGTCTTAAGCTATGGGACATGCTTGTAGTTTTCCTTGACTAGATTGATGCGCACACTGTGTTAACTTGCGTCTTCAGCGCCCATCTGCTGATAACAAACCCCTGCCTTATATGATGTTGCCTGTGCAGTCATTCCTGAACACCGGTACCAACACCCTCTTCCTGAAGCTCCTGCAAGGCTGGCAGCACGTCTCACTGGCAAGCAACAGCACTGGTGGTGCCCCCACCTTAATGCAGATTCCAGTCTCTGCTCCTTATGGCGGAGCCAGCATGACTTACATGCAGCTCTTCCATGACCTGCTCAAGGAGAAAGACATGCTGCTGTTGGGACTGTATCGCCCGGTCAAACAGCAGAGCGGTTGCTTCTACTGTGTGTTGACCAACCCAAGGAAGGACACACTAGTGACTTCCCAGGATAAGGCGTTCGTGGTGGGCAGGGTGGGCAAAGGGGCTGTGGGAGGGGTGGGCTGCTGGCCAGCTGAGGCGGGGGGTGACCTGCTGGGGGGTGTGAGGAAGCAGGTGACAGGCTGGGCCACCATCCCTCCTAGGAAGTGATGCAAGGATGGCAAGGCTTCATGTCTTGCCCAAGCAGGTGCTGTATCAATACAGCAGATGGGAGTCATGTGATTGTCCAAGCGGTTGAATTGAGCTACTAGCACATAGCAAGGAAAGTCTGGGTTGTGGAGATCAGGCAATTAGTAACAATAACGGGAGCAATTTGGTGGATCTTCCACTAGTGTGAAGTGTTCTGACACGACTCTGACACCAAGGCATATTGCCATGCTCGACCTTCGTGAGAGGGATAGGTGCTCTTTTGGGACACTTCACTGGCTAGTAGTGGAGCCCCTGGTGTGCGTGGAATTGGGCCAACTTATGCTGTATGGGATTGCTGCAGCGACTTGACTGTAGTTCCTTAGACATCTAGCATGGAAGGTTTGGACTTTATGCTATGCTGTTGTTTGGGCACCTCTCAGCCTCAAGTCTGCTTTACACTGTCGGCATGGTGTCTGGCCATGGTGTTGTTGGCCCTGACTCCTCTATCCTATCAATTGTACGGCTGCAACCTTGTCCTGACCTTTCTTTTCTATTGATTGAGAGTTATTCTGAAGGAAATGTGAACACTGGAGTCCTGGACTTGCACAAGCTCAAATAAGAGTGTCACTCCAGCTCGTGCTGCTCACATGTGTCTTATCAACTGGAGTTCAATGCGCCTGGTTTTGCAACCAAGTTGAGCCAGTGGAACTGGCCAGCCTTCCATGTTAGCATGAGCACAGCTGCCAGGTGGCACTCACAGTCATGATGGCCTGCAATGATCCTTTGATTCGCAAGCCGCATGGGCTAAGGTGGTGGTGCAGCGCAGTTTAACGGTTTAATAGGTGTGCACAAGCTCTTATTGCTCTGCGCTGTTCTATTCTGTTCTGTACTGTTTTGTTTGATATGTCTAGCATAAATGGTGGATGAAGAGATGAGACTAGAAAGAAGGACAAGGTCATTGAAGTGCTGCTGATGCATGTTGTTGAGGTAACGCCTCATCTTGGTATGCAAGGCCCGCTAAAAGAGCTTGGCAGAATGTGCAATGGTGTTTATAAGTACATGACTATGAGCAGTGGTTGCTGACAATGATTGTTACAACCATTGCATAGTCTCTGCCCGTGCACACGTGCGTGGTGTTTTATGTTAGGGTTTAATATGGGGATCTTTCTTTGACTCTAATTTGTACTGCTCTCAGCCGTCTCAGCTTTGGGCGATTAGGAAATGTCTATGCACATGTATATATATCCCAGTCCTTACCTTGCAGCAATGCAAAGATAGATCAAAAAACAGTTATTGATACGTACCTGATCTGCTGAAGCCCAACTGGTTTGCAGTAAGAGAATGGCGTCCTCGTCCTTGGGATTGTAGCCAACGTTGAGCTGCTTGCCTATGCAAGCTGAAGGGTTCGGCTAGTGTGGTGATCTGAATGTGTGAGTGTGGCATGTTGACAAAGAATATGTGCCATCCCCTCTGCTGTGTGTTCTGTTGGAGAGAGAGAGAGAGATATACGCGACCGTGAGATGTTCTCCAGCGTGGGATTGTGGGAAGGGTTCCTTGGTGTAAAGGGTGCTCGGTTGGAGAGGCTTCTGGGCCCTATGAAATGCCCAATGCACCCGAAAACACAGGCAGCCAGGCAGGGTCTATGCAAGGGCATGGCTGTATAAACTTGCCAAAGAAGGCAATGTACATGCATTCACTTGCAGCTAAATTCTGGTTGCAATAGATCCAGTGCTCTAAGCGTGTGTGTAAAATGGGGATGAAGTTGAGTGGAGGGCTGCACCCAGAGCAGTACAGTCGAGCAAAGGGAGTCGGTGGTGGTGCAATGTCTCTAGGGCGTGTTTAAAGAGTTCTCTGTACATAGTGCATGTGTGCACTTTATCATATGCATACTACTTCTAGGTTGTCCAAAGATACCTTCTATGAGCTAGATCACTGCACAGCCCTCGGACCATGCAGCACCCGCCACACCGCGGCCGATTGCTCATGCCTGGGAATCTAGGACAGACAGTGCCATATTATGTGCTGGCGTGCCCATGCTATTGTCTGGTCAGTGTTTATTGTAATATATTCTCGCTCCTGCAGGCTACTTACTGCTACCCAGGAGGATCCTTCAATGTCTGTACTGCCCCATCCAGGAAGTTCCTGGACTGATGTCTACAAGTACACTAAAGTGGTGTTCAAGGCATGCTCCGTCATTTACCATTGCTTCCACTGGCAATGGTAAATACATAGAACTTCTCTTTTACTGGCATGGCGCAGCACGGCCTCAACGGATCATCGAGCAACTATCTAGCCATGGTTACTGGCTGCACTGTTGTTGCTACTGCTAGTTTGCTACTGCTGTTGCTACTGCTGTTTGCCCACTTCAATCAGCGCCACTGAACTTTGACATCAGGCTCAGGAATTACCTTCACAACTACATTACATGGATCCTCAGCGCATTTGCTTGCTCCACTGAGTTTTATACATAAATTCCCGCTTGCATATGACAAGCCTGACTTGTCGTTTTCACTTTCCATACTATGGGAACAATCCGCCCTAGATTTCGCCTAGAATCACCCTATATCTTGCCTAGGTTGTGTGGTACATACAAGTCGGTACTCTTTGCCTTTTGGCAGGGACCTTTCCGCACCAAGCTTGCTTGTTCTTTCCGCCGTGAGGAGTGAGCCTTGACAGTAGTTACTGTGCTACTGGCAGACAGTAGAGTTGCTTGCTGGGTAGCTGTGAGTAGGTGCTGTGCTACTGCCACCGTGGGTAGGTGTGAGTCTCACGATAATGTAACTAAAGTTAATGTAAGGTGGTTGTGCCAACATCTCCAAGATTCACCTGGGTGTTTCCTAGAACACAGGCGGCTAGGACCCCTAGACCTTGCCTAGATTCACCTTGATGTGCCTAGAACAGAGGCGCCTAGACCACCCTGTGTCCGCCTAGAACGCGCCTAGGCCCCTAAGCAGTCTAGTAAGTCTAGGCAGATTCTAGGCGAGTCTAGGCGAGATCTAGGGCCGGACTGTTCCCATAGTGCCAGCCATGCCAAAGCTTGGCCTTTTTGCCCTGGTCACCTACAGCTTGAGTTGCTAGCTCATACCCAAACAGCACGTGCACTATACGTACTGCAGTCCATTAGGGCTCACCACTGCTCAAAGCAATGTATCATGGTCCTACGCGTGCCGATGGGTTTGCCAATGTAAGATTCACACACACACACACATGGCGGGACAACCCACATCACTGAATGCAGGGTATCCAACTCCCTAAGAGATGATAAACTGGTACGCTCATGCCCATCCACCCTCACTGCTCATCAGTGGATGACAGCAGAACGTCGTTGAAAACCTGTATCCCGTCCAGTCAGCAGAACGTCGTTGAAAACCTGTATCCCGTCCAGTCAACAAAGTATCAATGCAAAGACAACACAATAGGCACAACAATCACATTTCATATCCATCACTGAGAACCACTACTCCATGAATAAGAACTGCTGGATTTTTTTTAATGTACCCATTACCGATATTCTACTAAATGAAATACTTAATGGTCTCCCTCTCAGCATACTAAGCCATGCGGTTTTTTTCCATCCCTGCCACCGTCAAAACCCCCTGTCTGTTTCACAGGTATGAGTTGCACCTTAGAACCTTGTTACGAAACCCTACACTGGACCCATTAAGAGAAACATATCAAGGATACCCACACATCTCAGTGGACCTTGCATTGCATCATGCAAGCAATAACACCACTGGTGCATCATAAAAGGATCAATCAAACTTGAAGAAAAAGGCCCAACCAACCTCATCCTACCCCTCCCACATTATAAACTCTCTGCAAGGGCAGATTCGCTGGCCTTGGTTCTTCCATTAGCTGATCCATGGCCAACCAGCACAACCACACTGCCTTGATCAAGCTCAATGGTGTAGCCTCTAAGAAGGAGATATATATCTATCGGGGCAAGCAAGAGGATCGCCTATGTATGTAAGGGCACTACGTTCCCTGCACACTTAAGGGGACTTAGCTGTGTGCACTCTAAGTTCCCTGATTTGCGTGCACACAGCTCTCTCACCAGTCCCACCAGGTCTTCACCCAGAAGCAGCCACATCTTCCACGGCAGCAACATCCACCGCCACACCATCAATTGCTCCAGCATGGCCAGAACTAGCAGCAGCAGGAGCAGCGGCGTCTTCACCAGGAGAAGCAGCAGCAGCCGCAGCAGTGGCAGCCGCAGCAGCATCTACATCACCGACTGCCGGGGCAGCGGCAGTAGCAGCATCATCAGTAGCAGCAGCCACAGCGGCAGCAGCAGCATCTGCAGCTGCTGCAGGGCCGAGCGCAGCCTCGGCAAGGTCAACAGCAGTGGCAGCGGCGGCTGCAGTCATTTTTGCCTATTAACGCAGATCTAGCTTCTTGCATAGGTGTAATGCGCTGACGGTCTCGCTGTGGGGCCGCGTCGTCCTGCCTTGCTGTGGTCCGCACGTCTACCTTCATAACCCTCTGCTACATACCACCGGGCATGCAGAGAGTAGAAGATCGAGAGGTAGATGAAGAAGTCGAAAGATGCAGGACCTGGCCTATACGATTACATAAAGTACTTCACGAACCATCGCCACTATCATTGCTAGTGCTGCTGCTAGTGCTGCTGCTATTGCTCCTGCTTCCCCCTCTGCCATGACTCACAATACTGCCCACCTGTTCCACTGCACCCCAAGGGTCCCTCTTCCAGGTCATAAGATGCCCCTGCAGAGCAGCCATGCTCATGTTGCACTCCTGCCCAGGTTCATACCCGGTCAAACGCCTTCCCTGAATGTTTGACCAGTCAGTCATTAAACCAGCTGCCCGTTGGGAATTCTGGCCAGAAGATCCCTCTGCAACAGCTGCTTGTGGCAAACTGCCCTGTTGCATTGGCTCCTCCACCTGTTGTATCTGCTGCTGCTGTTGCACTTCTTGCTGTAACTGTTGCCGCTGCTCTTGCTCTTGGACAGCAGGGGTTTTTATACTTCTTACCCCAGCCCCAGCAGCTGCAGGCAAGGCTGCAGCAAATGCATCAGCTAACCGTTGCAGCTCCTCCTCTGACAAAACACTATGCTGCTGCTGCTGCTGCTGAGCCTGCTGCATCTTCCAGGTAGCATCAATCACCCTCCCACTCCC